>JPJW01001679.1:0-19126 GCA_000750755.1 Pseudogymnoascus sp. VKM F-4513 (FW-928)
GGGGGGGGGGGAGGAGGGCAGGATAATGCGGAACTGCTTTTTCTCTGGGGGAGGCGGTATTATATATAGGTCTTCAAAATTATTACGGTATTAATTTGGCATTGAGTCTCTTGTGGTGTAGTGTGTGTGATATGCTGTGGTGTGTGTGTATGATATTGATGTGGTGACTCTTTATTGCGGGGTGCCTGATTTTTGCATGGCTAGTTTCTATGATGGGGAGAAGTGCCTTCTGTGTCTGTGTCCTGTATGTAGGACGTGGTATACCCCTATCCATTATGCGCCCGCGATGCCAAACAACTCGCTCCTTGACTCCAAAACGTATAACCCTCCCCTCACTCCTTGGACTCTGCCTCGGCCTCGGCCGCGGCCTCACCCTCCTCTTCGTTCTCACCCTCATCCTCATCATGCCCCTCATCCTGCTGCTCCTCCACCCCAAGCGCAAGCGCCTCATTCCCCGAATCCACCACCGTCTTCAACACCCTCATCTTCTTCTCAAACTCATCCATCAGAACCTGAAAATCCTCCGCCCTCACATCCCCCGGATCCTCCCTCCACATCCCCCTCACCCTCTCCCGCATCCCCTCATCCCGCCCCTTCGTCCCTTCAAGCCTGAGCATAAACCGCGCTGCGCCCGCGCCGCCCTCCTCGTCCTCGGCAGCGGGGCCAGACTCCCATGTCGGCGCTTTGGTGATGCTTGCTGAGAGGACCTGCCAGGATGACGAGAGGGAGTGCGCGGCTGCTACGGCGGTGCCGGTTGCGTCGAGGTCGACGAGGATGGTGCGGTGTTCGGGTTCTCGGGGGTCTCTGTTGGATGGCTGGTGGTGTCGGGAGGAGGTGGTGAGGCTGGAGGAGTCGGAGTGTGTGATGTGAGAGCTTGAGTTGGGGGAGGGTGAGGAGATGGCGGCGAGGTAGTCGTCGGTGAGGTCTTGGTCGTCGTCGGAGAAGATGTAGCGCACGTTGACTGGGTGGTGGGTGCTGGAGGTTGTGGCGTCGTCGACGAGGGTGAAGAAGGGCGTGAATGGTGGTCGGGCCATTGTGCTATCTTGTGCGTCTTGTGTTCCTGATGGCTGTAGAGGAGCGTGCGGGAGCCGCGGGGAGGTGACGGGGCTGGCGGGATTAGTGGTATCTGGGGGGTCTTTCCCCGCGGGCAGAGATTGCGATGAGGATGGAGACATTGTGTGTTTGGGAGGGGATTAGTTGAGAGGTTGATGGCGAGGCTAGAGCATTCCACCAGGCACAAACGTCTGATGTCAAAGAGCTCCGGCCGGACCTGGAGGTTGAAGGCGCCACGATATACCTCTTATCTCCACGTGACCACGCGTTCGTTGATCGCGGTCAAGGGCATCAAACTGTGAAAGAGGGGAAAGAGCGGGAATGAATGATTTGAGTATCATATGCCGTGGTATAAAGCGCCTTGAGATCGGATAGAAGACCGCAGCCTCTGTCCGACCCTGTCCGGATGTTCCTTCAACGCCTTGAAAACAATGCTCTCCCTCAAGAACCCGTGCCCGCCCTGTTACAGTTCTGTTTCATGCTTCGTAAACTCGGACAACAGTAGTTATGCTGTTGCTACAGTGTTTGTTTCCTCTTCTTGCTCATCGGTTGCGATGGTCTCAGTCCATTCGAATTCTGTAAGGTGGTAAGGTTAGGGCTATTTTGCCAGATGCGTGAACTATCTGAACACCTACTTTGTCTGCACATTGGGCACTGGCCCTTTGAAGAGTCCTGCTTGATCCATTCAACAATGCAATGCTACAACTGAATTAGCAACGGCTGTATGTTTCTTAGAGGCTGGTAGTCGCTCACCATGTGAAAGTTGTGGCCGCATTTCCCCGACACTAAGGGACATGGATCAGCATACAGACATGGTATTTGGGGGCATCTAGCTATGTTATAGAGGCTCACATAAACTGCAATCATCTCCGGGATATTTGCATGTTGGACAAGTGCCGTCGAAATGAACTTGGCAAATACCACAGACGTCGTCTTCTGGGATATCCCATCTCCATGTCGCGACCGCGTTCCATTTTCTGATCGTGACCTTCATATTTGAGTCGACGTCGTTATGCACGGGACAGATTCAACAGCTCAGGATCTGTTTTCGGAGTCTCTTTTGTTGTGATGACCTGCTATGCCATATACATAGTATGCGTTGAGCTTTGTCAATTACAAAGCCGTTTATGTTGTTATTTATTTTGTCACAAGGCACTTTAGCACTCCGATAAGAACCGGGTGAAGTAGCGATCCAGCACTTATCGCGACAGGGATAGCAGGGTTGCGTCAGGGAGACGCAATGTGTATTTGCTTTCAACCCCACTCCCTCATTAAACTCCCGTAAACATTTACAAACAACATACAATAAAGGCTTCTGGATACTGAGGAGAATACCATCGTTCAGAAGTGTACAAAGAGCTCCTCGGGTGTTTTTATAACCCCGTCTTGTCTCATATGCAGCTCTGATCACGAAATAATATTCATCACGGCGCCATATGCGATGTTCCGAACTAAGCTTCTTGCCCGGGTCGGAGCTCCGAGGTTGAATTCGACTTCACCATTGCTCAGAATGGCGGCCACAAGATCATTTTCTTCTTACCTCGTCACACCCAAGGAGCTCAATGAAGCCTTGAAGAAGAACTCACCGACGAAAATCTCCACTTTGCCCCGAACGATACCCCTCTCGGCGGCATGGTTTCTCCCCAACGATGGTCGCAAAGGCATCGACACCTTCAGAGACCAGCGCATTCCTAATGCGCGGTTTTTTGACCTCGACAAGGTCGTGGACCGTCACAGTACCTACCCACATATGCTTCCGTCAGCATCCGATTTCGCCGCCGCGATGAGCGAGCTTGGTATTAAGCCGGATGATACGGTGGTGGTCTACGATACAAAGGAACTGGGGATATTCAGCGCGCCCCGCGTCGCATGGACTCTCAAGGTTTTCGGGCATGGCCAGGTCCATGTTCTAAACAACTTCAAGCTCTGGGTTGAGGAAGGGTACCCAACCGAGTCCGGCGAGTTCTACAGTGTGGAATGCTGCCCCTACCGGATCCCCGAGCTCGACCAGTCCAAGGTCATTGCGTTCGAGGGAGTGAGAGAGGTTGTGCAGGATCATAATAAGGAAGGTGCGGAAGGTATCCAGATCCTAGATGCAAGACCCGCTGGACGCTGGTCAGGAAAGGATGCCGAGCCGCGGGCTGGATTGTCTTCCGGACATATGCCCGGATCGATCAGCATTCCCATGGGCGCCGTTCTTGACCCAGCGACCAAGACTTTTTTGCCCAAGGATGAGCTCCGCAAGGTGTTTGAATCGAAGGGTGTCGACCCAGAGAAGCCATTGATCAGTAGCTGTGGGTCTGGTGTCACTGCCGCCATCATCGACACTGCTCTTGAGGAGGCTGGCTATGGAGACGCGGAGAAGCACAAAATATATGACGGAAGCTGGACGTGAGTATCCCCTGTGGAATTGCCCCTTCTTTCGTATCCAGTGGAGCGCTAATGGAGAACGCAGTGAATGGGCGCAACGTGTCAAGCCTTCGGACAACCTGATCAAGAAGACCGAAGGCAATTGATTAATGAACATACCCTAAGTATTCATTTTCTGAAGGTAGTATTTATGCGCACTTCTCTCAATCGTTTGGCGTGGATACCTTGGATCGTTGAGCATGGAGTTATCTTGGAGGCGGGCGAGTTTGATATTAAAATGACTTCACTCCGTTCTGCATTGGTCTTTTGAATGATTCGTGTCCCATGATTACTTTGAATATGCAAATAACTGTAACATAATGTTGGCGACAACTGGTAAATAGCATCACGTATATTTTGCGCCCTGATAATTGAGTTTGATATTACAATGACTTAACTCCGTTCTGCACTGGTGTTTTGATTGATTCGTGCCCATGATTACTTTGAATATGCAAATAACTGTAACATAAGGTTTGCGACAACTACCAAATAGTATCACGTATATTTTGCGCCCTGATAATTGAGCTTGACTGCAACCCCAAAATTTGGTTGTGGTCGAGGCGCATATGTGCTCGGGGGACCCTTTGATCTAGCCTGGCCGATAAGCCACCAAGATAAGATCCCGAAAATTATTGACGCTAGCACCCTAGGGTTTCGCTAAAATTTCCCACACTTCGAGACAACATCGAAAACCCCCCCGACGACGACGACGACGCACGCGCAACCTCACCCAACGCCGACAACCCCTCTCACAACCACATCAATCAACATGGCCGACGCAGCAAGAGGCGGAGCAGCAGCTCGTGGCGGTGGCTTTGGATCCCGCGGTGGTACGTTCAATGCGCAATGTGCAGGGCGGGGGACAATTTGGCTAACTTAACTTTTTTCGTGCAGACCGTGGAGGAGACCGCGGACGTGGCGACCGTGGACGCGGACGCCGTGGTGCCCGCCGTGGCGCCAACAAGAACGAGGAGAAGGAGTGGCAGCCAGTCACCAAGCTGGGCCGTCTCGTGAAGGCCGGAAAGATCAAGTCCATGGAGGAGATCTACCTTCACTCCCTCCCCATCAAGGAGTACCAGATCGTGGACTTCTTCCTCCCAAAGCTCAAGGATGAGGTGATGAAGGTATGAAATATCTGGATGCTGCAAAGACTGCAAGAGGGAGACAATTTGGGATAACAGACAGCTAACGTGCGACCCCCTCTACAGATCAAGCCCGTCCAGAAGCAAACCCGTGCCGGACAGCGCACCCGATTCAAGGCCATCGTCATCATTGGCGACTCCGAGGGCCACGTCGGACTCGGAATCAAGACCTCCAAGGAGGTTGCCACCGCCATCCGCGCCGCCATCATCATCGCAAAGCTCTCTGTCATCCCAGTCCGCCGCGGATACTGGGGAACCAACCTGGGTGCTCCCCACTCCCTCCCCACCAAGGAGTCTGGCAAGTGCGGTTCCGTCTCCGTGAGACTCATCCCCGCGCCCCGCGGTACCGGTCTCGTCGCCTCCCCCGCCGTCAAGCGTCTTCTACAACTTGCTGGTGTTGAGGACATCTACACCTCGTCCGCTGGCTCCACCAAGACCCTCGAGAACACCCTCAAGGCCACCTTCGTCGCTGTCGGCAACACCTACGGTTACCTGACCCCAGATCTGTGGAAGGAGACCGCTCTCGTCAGATCTCCTCTTGATGAGTTCGGAGATGTTCTGCGCGAGGGAAAGAGATACTAGATGTCTACAATGGAGCGGTGATGCTTTGACGGTTTTCATGTTCGATCGGCACCTTGCATTCGGTGCGCTTATAATATAGCTGTGCCCAAAATGAAGATTTTGCCAAAAACCTTTCTCGTGCAAGAATTTTGACGTCCGTTTTCTCTGAACTGATCCCTTCAAGCGCCCGATTGACATGTAATTGTTGAGTGAACGCAGTCAGTTCGAAGAATATTATGATCACCATGCAATATTACTCTCAAATGACCATGCATGACATTCAGCTTTAAAATGTAGGGAAACTATACCAACTCCAACTCCAATGACTTAGCCCAGCTCGCAATAAATGTAAAAACATACGATCTCGGAGATTACAAGTAGACTTGCATATCCGTAATCACTGACAAGTCAAAAAATTCAACAAACTACTGCAACACCCTATATCCCCGTTTGATACTACGTCTCTGATGCATTAGCCTCCTCCCCTGTCTTAGGTCGGTTGACCTGTGCCCCTGTCTCAGATCCGATGACCTGTGCTCCTGCCTCAGGTGCGATAACCGTTGCACCTGCCTTAGGTGCATGATCAGTGCCAGCAGTGCCAACAGTATGACCTTGTCCCCCAGTCTGAGGCTCTTTAGCTTGTACCCCTTTCTCTGCTTCTTTGGCCTCCGCCGCTGCCTTCGCCTTCGCCTCAGCCTCGCGAAGCTCCTTCTCCTTCAGAGTATATGCCCCCTGAGGCCCATATACCCCCTCAAACTCCTTGTCCCCCACTGCCCAAAGTTAGCACATTGCATAGAAATTATATACAGGTAATACATACGATCTCGAAGGTGCTCATCCATCCGCTTACTAATCGCCTCTTCCTGCTCCACCGTTTCGCCCAAGGGGAAGATGGGTTCGCCCGGGATGAACGTCGTCCGCTTGCGCGAGTTCCCATCTTGAGGGTCGGCTGGTGGTTGATTTTTGACCCACTCCAAGTACATATTCTCTTTCTCCAGGTCGCCGACGTGTTGGATCGCCGGTGTCCAGCGGTCGATGGAAAGGCGCTGCTCGGTCAGGGGCTCGCGATCCCGGGTCCAGTTCCATATTGTCGTCGGGGTGGCGCGGGCTTCCCAGTTGCGATTGCTCTCCTCGACAATCTTCTCCTGGAGGATCTTCCTGGCGAGGTCTTCTGTGAGCTGGCCCCTATCGGCGTGCTTGACTAGAGGCGTAGCAATTTCAACGAGGCTTGGGATGCTCTTGTTGCTGTCAACCTCTTTCTCCCAGGCTCGGATCCGCATCGCTAGGTTATTGGTGTATGCAGTTGCCGCCCGGTCCATGAACTGGGGATCCGAATGAGCCATCTCTACTTGTGACGCGATCTTCATAGTCGCTGTTGCCAAGCGCAAGCCGAGGTATGCCCATTCGCTCAGAGTGATAGGTAGGGGGTCGAGGCGCCGTTCCCCACGAACCCGGACAGCCCTATCCTCTGGGTGACTATTGGGATACGGCGCCCTCACTTCATCTGTGACCTCATCGTACCTATCTCATGTCAGTCACAATCGAAGAGGTTTGACAATGTAACGTACCTGAGATTTCCATCATCGTGCATATACTGCAGCGCCTCCAACATCCCGTCATAGTCCAAATTAAGAGACCCCTTTTCATTTACCATTCTGAACAAAGTCTCTACTTTCACCGGTGTTTCAACTTCCTCGGGCCAAGTGCCACCGCCGCGGATAAGACCATTAACTCTAGCCACAAAGGTAAGATGTGGTCCACGGAGATTGGATGGCTTCGTCCGATGTGTCGAACGCCTTGTGAGTACAGTGAGCTTCTCTATATCGCTCGGAGTTAAATCGCTCTCCAGTAACATGGCATCACACGGAGTATCGGATTGGAAAATCGTTGTTATCATGTGGACAACTTGTGAGAGGCTGAGCCGTGGCGCTCGCCGATGCGTAGCTATTAGATCATAGCTGAGATCCATGAGCTTATCCCGCTCATTCTCCCATTTCTGCAATAGTATTTCCGGTGCTGGAGGCGCCCAAGGCCCCTTGAAGTTGCGTGGTAAGAGATTAAACGCAAGGGCGTTGCCGCTATTATAGTGGCCTCTGATAGTCTGAGCTATCACATCTTGCATCTCTCGATACCGAGCGACCTTCTTCGTGTACTCAAATGGATCTGGATCGTTGGGCGGCTTTCTGCCGGTGTCTTCTTGCAAGGTCACATGTAGCTTTGCTTCTGGCACGGGAGGGTTTATTTCGTAAGTCGGAAGGTCTTCAAGCTCAAAACTGACCAGGCCGGGTTTGGGTTTCCATCCAGGAATATTGAATCGGTTGCGGTGTAGGAGGAGGGGAGAATTGAACTCGAATGGTGTGATCTGAGTTGCCTCCTCGATCCACCGGTCATGGATTTCAATTTGGTCGTGTATATGACCCAGGAGATCCTCGTCGCAGTATGCAAATACTTGCGCTCCAGTCTCCAAATCATTGATGTAGTCTTTGATATCCCGGAGCTTCTGGGCGAAGTTCAAGCAACGGTAGTAATCTTCGTCGGCCAAAAAATTATATATTTGCTGCAGGCGCTCATTGACAGGCGGTTGAGGCCTGCCTCGATATGTGCTAAGGCGTTCAGATGCCTCCTGAGTTGGTCCCAGCGTTGGTTCCGCAGTTGCCATGCTTGCTCCAGGTGCACTACCAGCCGGATAGATTCTAGATTCCTTGCTACTGTTCCAGCGTTGAAGATTCGAAAACTCTTCCTTCACGACCGCAGGAATTATGTGCTTCAGATATATCTATATATGCTTTGCTCCTGACCTGACTGTATGGCAAAGTGGTTCGTTCTGGAAACTGGACTGAGATCGACTTCGAAGGGACTGCAAAACTCTAAGGAAGCATGGAACACATATTCTTGGGGGCATTGGAACATAAAAGGTATGGAGCATGGAGTTTCCTTTGAAGTTCTTTCATAGTCTGATCAATTTCCGGCGCATTCTTGACCGCAAGCGACGAACGAACAAAGGGGCCTGAAGCGACATCCTCAGAATTCTCGGATTCGGCTTTAATACCAAAGCTTATAATGAATTTGAGAAACATTGATTGTCTAGCTATAGATCGGATCTAACAGGTCTAGGAGAAGTAATGTGTCCGGCATATAAAAGATATCTTGAAGGGAAAATGTAGTGACGATAAAGAGAGTAAAACACGTGATAAATAGGAGATAGGGAAGGGGGTGCTGAGAGTGACTGAACATATAAATTGGAGATAAAAGACCTGAATAGTCTCTTTTGGGCTTGCTCACCTATGGGCCTGCCTTCCTCGGTGCTGTCCGCGATACTATGCAAGTATATGGAGAGACAGTGGCGCCCACGTTCGTACTGTACAATTTGCGAAATGCCCTCGTGGGTTCACCTACTGCATGATTTTTCCTTCTCGCAGCAATGGCTGTGCAACTCTGCATCGAACCCAAATATCCGGAGACACCGTGCCGCCAAAGTTCGGATAACGTCATAAAAAGGTCAGTTCTCCTCTCAGCCACTATGCACGCGTCCAACGCGCGCGCTGGACAGGCCTGGGCATGCGCTCTACATTCCAAAGCGCCACTCGATGGCACCTCAAATCCCATCGGCTTGGGTCGGCCGCCTCCTTGGCCGCCAGTCAACATCGAAGAAGGCGATTGATTGTGAGGAAGCTGGGGGCGAAAAGCGATGAGACGTGTCAGATTGGTCAATTGGATCGCGACCGATATCTGTGTGAAAAGCGCGTAAATACGTCATGCATCGCGCGATGGCAATACGCAAGAACTTAAGACCTGCGTAAAACCATAAAGAGCGGGGTAGACAGGGGCAGGGTCTTGCTCTTGACGATGGCTATGCTCAGCATAGTGGAGAATATTGCGTGTTTCCCCTCATGTGTTCGCCGAATAGGTCTTGCAGGATTCAAAAGGCCCCATCGTGGGACCCATAGATTAGAGCGTTTTGGTTTTTCTCTTTCCCCATCTGAAGATTGGTGTGCTGTGTGTATGGACGAGACGTGTTGGGTTCGTGTCTTGGTCGCGTCTGTCGCGTTCCGCGTCTGAAGGGCCGAATATACTTGAAACTGTTCCCAGCCTTGTGGATTTTCCGGCCAATCGCAACAACCACATTGACCCGAGCTCTACCACACAACCCCGCTCCCCCATGCATAATCTCATCCATGGAGTGCGGAGGTTCGAGACAGGCTAGATTATGGACAAAGAGCACGGATAGAGTAATGCTGAGGAACACGCCGGATTTGGTCGTGGAGAAACATGGCGTTGATCTCGACGTGTCTCTTTTTGAGAGGCAAACCCACAGATCGCCATGGCCAGTCAATAGTGTGGAAGATGTTCGGAATCCAATATCCAATCTGTGCATAGCTTAGCTTCAATGGAGGTTGTTGACGTCGACTCTCCTTGCTTGCTTTGCTGGCCTGGTGGCTTGTTTGCTTGTTTATTTGTTTGTTTGTATTGTATTGTCTGGACTCTTCTGGAGATAACGTGTGATCCCCGCCGCCAACAGAGTGTAATTATACATGTGACGCCAAGTAGAGAAGATAATCACCTCTGGATCGTACTGTTCTCGTGAGCTCCAGGGAATGAACGCCGTTGATACTACGGTACTGTCAAAGCGGCGGCAATAGATAGCATGGTTCACCTCAGAGCTCCCCAGAATCTACCAGCTCTAGAGTAATAGAATAGTAATCTTGTGTTTGAGGAATAACCACAAGACATCTCGTCTCGGTCCGCAGTAAGACAGGGTCACGGAGATAGAAGCGCTCTTGCGGACGCCATGTCTGATTGGGCCGTCGATAGATCTTGCTCGGTCGCGATGTAACTCTGGGCCCATATGATTTGCTTCAGAATCGATGTCGCGCATCTTTCTTCTGCCTGTACCTGGGCACAATGGCAGGCACAATGGTACAATTGAATGCCTTTCGGTGTACGCACTCTACCTAGCTCTCCTGCGAGATGTAAGAAATCATGTGTCTGAACGGGTCCACGTACGAGAGTACTTCTTGTCAGCTGCAAGCTAGAAGGGGCAAAAGGCATGGCAGAGAGAGGGGAAAAAGAGGAGCTGACGGAGTGATGGCTATCCGGTATCGTATAATTCGGTGATCTAATTGCCCAATTTGCACATTTGCCAATTGAAGTATTCCGTCATCTTGATTGTGGCGGGCGGGCGCCAACACGAGAGCACTTTAGAGCTTCCTGATGTAGATAGCTGTGCTGTGTGCCTTGCTTGGGGATAGATGCTTGCTTGGATAGAGCTGACTGTATACAGTAGTGTATATTGTACAGTACAGTGCAGTACAGTTACTGTAGCTGATCCGCGAGATGGTAAGATTTCCCCACAATTTCCAGCTTCCTGTTATATCGTATTTCCGTACTCAGCGTTAGAGGCGGAGGCACCGATGCTGATTGTTGCCAATGTAAATGGTAAATGTACTGTACAGTATGCTCCGCACCAGCACGAGTATCCCCGAGCCCATTTAGCGAGTCCCAGATTATGCTCCTACGACAACCAGGATATACACGTGGAGAAGAGAGACCAAGCTCACCTCTCTACTCCAACGTACAGCATGACAGGCAGACCGGACAATTTATTCTTCAATTGGTAGGGAATGAAGGGAGGAGGTTGACGCTCCTAAGTATGCAATGGGAGCTGGTCACGATATGTTCTCGAAAAATAAAGAAAGCCAATTGAGCTTCTGATGTGCGGAGCCGCAAATCCCAGTTTCCTCCCATGAGCTCCCGTCCCCTCAATTTATAACTAACATGGTATAGCATCCTTGGCCCCAGCGGACAGGCCCCCACGATTGGACTCGCCATTGCCAGCTGAACAAAAAAGATACGCGATCCCGATGGGGCCGCCTTATGTATAGCCTGCATGAGCGCCAACGTGGAGGTTTGGCTCAGCTGGAGAACAATCTCTGGGCTTGTCCTCCATGCTGCGGTTTATTGGGTGGCTCGGTGCGAATTTGGCTGACGCAACTGCATGATATGATTGTGCTTACTGCCTTGTGTGCCGCGCCTGCCAATTGTGTTCGTGATACGATGACCCACAAATGAGGCCATCATCAAAAGAGAATAACGAGCGACACCCTGATATACCATTCATGTCACTGTGTGGCTTAAATCTATAGTGGTCGAGTGTTGGATGAGCAGCCTCGGACCTCCTCTTCTCGTCCCCCCAAGCGCCGTCATTTCGGAAGAGAACCCTGAAAGCCAACAAGAGCCAAAAAAGAAGGGTAATAAAAGGGCCAGCTATGAAGGATCCAATTTTGGAACCGGAGACTAGGGATGGATGCCAGCCAGTTACGCCAACCATGGTTTGCTTGGGGCCCTTCAGGGACAACAGGGCGGACGGACGACACTAGGCGAGGCGACACGAACACTGACGATCCAGGCGGGCCAATTTGCGAAGGCGCGGCTGTTATATAGCATGGAACTCCTGTTAAGATGCCGAAAAATATCAATTAAGATATAGCTGGATTACTGGAATTGGAGTATTATTGAGTGCAAATAATTCGATAGCTCTCTGTCTCTCTCATCTCTCTCTGTTGGGCACCGAGCGCGGTTCCCTGTCCGCCCTTCAAGGTTTCCCACACGTACAGACTCAGGGGGCCCAGTACCGTTCCATTGCCATACCTTGCTCCGCAGCAAATCCCGCGATGTTCCCGCAGGCACAGGAATTCAAATAACACAGCCGTCCGTTGTCTCCCTTTCCTCATAAGCTCTCCTGATGAAAGTGACACAGCATCTCTGCCAATTCCCCCCTTTCCAGGAATCGGACGCGGGCCAGATAATTGCAGGGAGCACAATTTATTATCTTGGCAGTAGCACAGAGAGCACAGCTTGAGCTGCAATTCATTTCACGTGCAATATTGAAGCCGATCGCAACGCATGACGAGATTCTATCACTTTTTAACTCCGTATAGGCAAAAAAGCCAACAAGGCGTTACGTTACGGGCGGAGACTGCTCCTCACCAAAACCTGACTTTAAGAGATTACTATGTTCTACTCCGTATGTTCGTTGGCCTGCTCGGTTGCAAGACACGCCACGGCGCAGTTGATGGCGATGGGCGCTGCGGGTGTAAGCTAGCGCTTCGACCAGACCAGGAAGGACCTTGTACGGATTTGTATACGTACTCCCTTCGTCCTCACACAAACCACGGCGGATCCCAGCATCTTCACACATTATTACCGTGTCGTGGGAATATCCATGGAGAGAGATCGGCCACCAAGACAACCGCGTTGAGGAAGTGGACGAGACTTCTCGAAACAACACACCTCACCATCAACCGTGCCATCGCGGACATCGCGGACGGGTAAAACAGTACAGTAGATCAGAGCTCCGGCTTGTCATGGGTTACAGTGCGTGCAGGTGGCCAGCAGCCGGTCGACAGGCCAGTCGACGGACCAGATGCCTACTTTCCAACGGTATAGTGGGCGAAGAGTGGGAGAAGTGGATGAAGAGTTAGACATGCTGTCTCCGATGCGCCGATAGAGTCGATATAATTTGACTCGATAGGGCAAGAATGTGGTGCCGGTCGATGCAGCAGTGGCTCTATCTAGGCAAGACTCTTTGCTCCGCTGCCGTGTCTCGACCATCAATCAATCAATCTGTCGTTGAGCCTCGGTGAACCAGCTGTCTCATGCGATGATGGTGAGTGAGCCCTGTGTGTGAGATGGGTGAAAATGGGACGGAGAAAGCCAAAATAAACCTTGAATTGCGTGGTGAGACATACATGTCAATGCCTGTTCGGAAGGAGCGTGTGTCCATCTTGGGCCTTTGCAGGCCTATCTCCTATTTGCAACATTGGGACATTGGAACATTGGGACGGCTTTTGACACAATATGCGTTCTTCCGTCTCTTTCCCCATCCGTCGTGATGAGCTCTCACCCAATGGAGTTGTTGCCTCTGGGGCTGGACTGCCATCTCTGACCTGCAGAGTCGTGAGTAGTGAGTTGCGCAGTGAGTAGCTCAGAGTCGCGATCCTTGTCGCGTCCAAGATCCAACAGAGACAGTCAGCCAACCAGCGACGGTAGAAGGGGGGTGGGGTTTTGGTGGTTTTGGTGGTTTTAGCATGTCGTCGGCCATGCCAGAGTACATGCATTTTGGTGTAGTGGGCAGTGCTGGAGGAAGTACTGAAGCATGGCATGGAGAAGGATAGTGGACGACAGGATGTATTTGGTAGGCTGAGAGAGAGAGTGAGAGTGAGAGTGGGTGCAGATGATGGGGCGTGGAGAAGGTACAGTACTACTACAGTACAGTGGTTTAGTTGGTGGAAGTGGACTCGTAGGGTGGATGGTAAGTGTACGTACCGATTACCCAAAATACGCCCGTAGCCGACCAAGACCAGGGGGAAAAGGTACTTACGGCCAGCGACGAGAAACACGCTCCAACTCCTCTCTCGCACTCGCTCTCGCTCCCACCGTACTCAGCACACCACGCACGGCTGGTCGGTCCCAAAGCTTAAACTACAACCACCACCACCACCGCCAACCACTCTCTCTGACTGTGTTCTCTCCTCACCCTCCTCCCTTCTCCATCCTACATCCTCCATCCTCCCTCACCTCTCCTCCTCCTCCTCTTTAATCCTCATCCTATCCCTCTTCTCCTCCTCGACATCTCTCCTTCAATTGTTGAGATAAGGGAGAGACGAAGAAAAGGAGATCTCCCATCCTCCCCCCTTGGTACCTGACAAGCTCCGTGACGTCGGTCCTGGGAAAGCAAGAATCGAGTGGTCCAGCCAGCACCTACGGTACTAGCTGCAATTCCACCAATTCGCTTTCTGTTCCTGTTCATCGAGTATAGAGTCAAGTCTACAATAATACGCAATTATTGGGCCTTGATGTCTTGTGTCGTGTCCGAGTTGAGATAGAGAACGGGTAGTAGGAAAACGACGCCGAAACGACCAAAAAAGGAGTGAAGCCGAAAGCCGAATTCGTGAAATATACTCGACCTTCGACCAAAGTTTGCTCTAATTCTGTCCCTTCCAATACGCCCAATTGCTCTCAGTCTCACTCGATTTACGCGTCTACCTGAAATTCTGTCATAGTTCCGCATTTCAACTTAACGTTAAATTCACTCCCAGTGGGTCATCCAGCCTCGCCTCAAGAACACACGATCGAAGAATTTTTGGCTCCAAACCAATCCACCATTCTTCAATCCTTTGCTCGCTCCGATCTTTGAAAGTTACTGTATTTCTCGGATTATCAACTGAAGGTTAGTTCACTGTCCTGCGAGAATTCCCCTCTCCGTCTCGTCCCCCGCCATCGTACATTGTGCTGATGCCCCGTCCCTTTGCATAGCCAATTTCATGCCGACGCTCGCCTATCCAGTTCATATTCTCCGCTCTATACGCAGCTCCACCACAAAATCTTGGAGACGTTAACTCGTTCTTCAAATTCTGCTTCATACTTCCGTCCAGGACAAACGCCTTCTCTTTTGCTGTTCGTTTGCAACGCATCAAGAGAGCGTCTTGTTGGTACAACCCCTCCACCATTGGACTTTGTGTGAACAACCCCTCGACAAACCAACTTCACAGGTATGCTGCTGCTGTCTTCCTCGAAAAAGTTACATCCCACCTTTGCACATACCCCTCACTTGGAGAAAAACTTAACTTTTACCTCAATGGAGCCTTGCCTCATACTTCACTTCACCTTGCCCTGACACAAGTCTACCTACCTTCCCGAACCCCTCGGAGATGAGCAACCTCACTAACCGTTTACCTGCATAGATCCCATCTTCGAATTTACCATAAGCGTCACCTTGACACCCTTGAGTCCGAATTTCGAACTCGAAACAATTTCTTCCTCTTGTCGGCTTCTTCAATAGCCATTTCACTCCTTAATTCCTTCTCGTCTTTGCAGTTTATACAGTCTAATATCTCCTTTCACCAACCAAAGTACAGCTCATTAACTTGATCTGTATTCACATTCATTTACTACTAAAACCATTCACACGTTCATACCGAACACCATCAGTTCTTGAAGGTCCTGGAGATCTTGAGGAAGTCCAATCATTTGAACCAACTCAATCCACTACCTTATACAAGGACTTTTTACCTTTCACACCTACCACATCACCAAGCTCGTTGCCATACCACCCACCATGGCTTACCACACTGCCATCAACATGGCTCCCCACCAACCATGCGATAGCTACTTTGTCGAAACCGAGGATACCACGGCCATCATCTCTGACGCAGAACGTCTTCAGTATGAGTCCATTATCAAGAGGCAACGACAGGAACGCATTGCAGATGAGCTCTCTCAGGAGGTTCGTGCCGAGTATCTGCCAGAAATCGTGGATCATATGGCCGCCATGGAGGTAAGATATATCACTGATATACGTGGCCTCGTACATCATACTGACTCTCGCAGAAACAAACCCTCCCCGACGTTGCTTCGATCGACATCCAAGAAGAGATCAAATGGTTTATGAGGCCGTACCTCGTGGACTTCTTAATTGAAGGTCATACGTTCTTCCAACTCCTCCCCGAGACCATGTTCCTCGCCATGAACCTCCTCGACAGATACTGCTCTCGCCGTGTCGTCTACAAGCGTCACTACCAACTCGTTGGCTGTGCCGCCCTGCTCATCGCTGCCAAGTATGGTGACCGCAAGGACAGGGTGCCGCTGATCAGGGAACTCAAGAGCATGTGCTCCATGTTATACGACGAGGAGATGTTCACCCAGATGGAGTGGCACGTACTCAACACCCTCGACTGGGTCATCGGACACCCTACCGTGGATAGCTTCCTGCAGCTTGCACTTTCCAACGCTGCCGAGGAGGACATCGAGCTGGAGCACATGGCATGGTACATCTGCGAGATTGCCCTGTATCACAGAGACTTCGTATCCACAAGGCCCTCCGTGATGGCGAGAGCTTCATTGACCCTCGCTCGTGCTATCCTTGGCCGCCGCGAAGTCTGCTACGCAGATTGGGGTCATGAGGATAACGTCACTCTGGTGGCATTGTCCCAGCAGCTGAGCCAGCCATCGAAGATCCTTGCCAAGAAATACTCTTCGCCTTACATGTCTTCAGCTTCTGCTGTCCTCGAGAAGTTCATGGAGCACCAAGCCGCCGTTGCTCGCCGTGCATCTCCACCAACGCCTCCAAACGACTTCTACCACAAGTCAGCCGAAAACAACGACCACATCTACAACACTCCACAAAAGCCGTCGAACAACCCCACGATGGCGAATGGGTATATCACGCCGCCAATTACCCCTGAGGGCGATTACAACCTATCAGTAGGCAACAACTCGTACCAAGGGCACCCACAACGACGTCCGATCACACCGACGCCAGTCAACAACGACGTATATCACCACCACCAACAGTACCACCACTATCAACACATCTGATCGTTGGCAGCATAGCTGGTACTGATGATTGTTATCCCCGGTATAATGGCCGCAAGGTCGACAACCCTACCGGCACCCCTCGACAGTTGGCCAATTTGGGCCCACGACGACTGTGCGAGACCTTTCCTATGTAACACAAGCACGTATATTAAGGCATCAGTGGCATAAGCGAACTTTTTTCCAACTCTCTATCGGCATTAGCGATTTACCTCGTTCTCGTTTTGTCCATTTCAGCGGTTCATATCTCTTGCTTTTATACTACTCATACCCCCAATATTTCCCCGCAACAAAATTCGAAAAAAGGGTTTATTTCAAAAAAGAAAGCCATTTGGGCAATCGATTTTTCGCACACACACACACACGACGACGGCAGCATGGGGCTGGGAAGGTTAATACTCCAGTTGGGCCTTTTTATATTAAGGTCTTCTCCGATAAAATTGTTTTTGATGCTATTTCCGGAAGCGCGAAAGAAACCAAAAGAGTTAAGGGAGGGTGGGTGGTGGGGGCAGTAAGTTAGTTGGGGAGAAATATTTAAGTGAGGAGGAAGGAAAGAAAGAAAGATGGAAAGCCGGAGAGGCTGTGTATACCTGGCTGTTGAAAACCCTTCTCTCTGCGAGTTCAGAGATGGGGGTTGGAGGAGAGGGGGCATTCCCAGACTTTTTAAAGAGAGGGCGAAATATCTGGAATAATGAAAGATATTACCATCTGAGTTTGCGTCGTCTGCTTGCTATGTGTGACTTGTGATGTTTGTGATGAAGTTTGTCTGTTTGTTTCCCGGTCTTCCATGTCCGCCAGTGTGCCGTAGATAGTATTACAATATATATGAATATTCACCATGCCATTTTGACTCCTTTTTCAGTGATATGCAACCAGATCACCATCCGCATCCCATCTCAAATCTGTGACTTCAACTCATCCCATCTTAACTCTGTGACTTCAACTTATAAATCTCGTAGCCCCTCACATCTCCCATCCGATCAACACCCATCACCCTCAGCCCCAAAGCCGTCGCCTCGTCGTCTTCAACTCCTCACATCCATCTCCCCCATCTCCCACCACAACACATCACAAGCAGTCAAACAACACCCCCATCTCCATCCCCATCCCGCATCTGGCAGTGCAGCAGGACCAAGATACCTCACAGCCACAGATAGATAGATACCCAACTCCCTCACCCCCCACAACCCTCCATCTAGAACCCTTCTAGCTCCCCCCGACCCTCCAAACAACTCACTCACTACTAGCTAGATAGCTAGCTAGTCCTCCTAACTCCAAGCACTACGAAACCTAAAATTAAAAATCATCTACCTCCCCCCCAAGTACCTCCCTCGCACCTGCATAAATACCCACCACAAAAGGCGCGGCGCCACATCACATACATCTCGGCGTTGACGCCCCGGGCGCTCCCCCTGGGGACGGGATCTTTCTCTTGGCTCTCCCTACCTACCTCACAGCCACATGTTTTTTCGCGATGAACCGGAGCTGAGAGCCTCACGGACTCAAGGCCGCGAAGTTATCAACAACCCACAACCCCACTCTCGTCGTCGTCGTCGACGCCACCGCAAGCCGTGCAATATAACGTCGCTGGTGCGGGAGGGGGGTCGAGGGAGAGAGGGTGTCCATCTCCGAGGGGAGGGAAGGAGGGTATGCGGCGCGCCCCGGGGCCGGAATCCTCCCTCTGTCACTTAGTTTGGGATTGGCATTACGCTTAAAATACTCAAAATCTCAAAAACGTCCCCTTCTGCGCGAGGAATCTCCACTCTGATTGAAAAAGAAGAAGAAAATTCTCCTGTACCTACCTATACTAGAGTAGGCTTTTTTCATTGTTTATGCATGGTGGGGTTTGGGTCTGAGGGGAGTGAGTGTAGTGTTTTTCATTACGCGGATTTCACACGGACGTTTGGCGCCCCATTCTTGGCGCCAAACGTCCGTGTGAGGTGGGGGGACTGGTTTGGGGGGGGTTGCTTGTCTTGACGACGAGCGGTTGGTGGTGGGTGGTGTGAATTTGAAAGTTGTGCGAAGGGGGTGTGTGTTTGTGAGGGTGTGTCTGACGACGACGACGATGTCGTTGGTCGTTGGGGCGATGTCGTTGGTGATGTCCAATGTCGTTGGGCAGGAGGAGTCATGAAGAATTCGTTGAGGAGTAAACGCGCCGCCGTCGGCGGGCCGACCTAGAAAATCACGTACAGACACGGGAGAGTGAAAAAGAATGAGAAATTTAAAAGTTTATCCAATTTTATTTTTATTCCCAAAAAAATCTCGAAGACAGGCACAGGACTGGGTATTCAAATGACTTTCTCTTCCGCAAAACAAAAACAAAGCAAAAGGTAGCAAAAAAGGTAATTAAAATAGTAACAGCATATTTTTTTTTTGTGTAGGACAAAAAAAAAATGCTTTGATAATGAACCGCATGCATGCAATAATAAAACCAGCAAAAAACGACGCAGAGAGACGAGACGAGGAGTGAGTGAGTGAATGAGTGAGTTTGAGTGAATCGAATCGAAACATATGGCCGAGAATTTGGAGGCGCTTTATATTCGACGACACTGATCTGCAATATTATAAAACAAACACACCCCCCCCCC
>JPJW01001686.1:0-26474 GCA_000750755.1 Pseudogymnoascus sp. VKM F-4513 (FW-928)
GGGGAAGGCGCATACCATCCAATTCGGCCTCTGGTGAGATGGTCAAGAGTTGAGAAGCGTTTTGCCAGCAGAAATGGCGGTTCAAATGATGTACTTGCAGTAATGCCGAACGCCAGGTTTTTTGTTACTTTTCGAGATCAGCAAGTGTAGAGTGGATGCATGTGGAAGGAATATCCGTACCAGCCGCCATGGCGCTTATCGGCTTTATGAGAATGTCAGCGAATATTTATATTCAAAAAGCGTTCCGAACTCACAATAGTTGGGTCCGTCACCGGCCATTGTGCCGCCCTTCTGATACAATTATCAAGGCTCCCCTCGTATGTATCGTATCCGCCATATGTATCGGCGAGAAAAAGGGCATTGATGCCTCCTCGTTCTAAGATTTTGGCGAGGTCGATCCAGTACTGTAGGTCGCGCTTGTGAGCGGAGCGGTCCTTCGGGTTCTGCCCCGCTTATAAGCTTCTCTCAACATGAAAGCATCGTACTTCACAACCATACCTTCCACTGTCCTGGACTCAAGTGGCCCACAGTCGACATGTCAAAGGCATTGAGTAGAATTTGCCTCTTTTTATGGCCATTTTGCGGCTCGGTACTAGAAGATTCCTGCCCCGCCTCGCCATTGCTCGAGCTTCGCAGTCGCTTCGCGACCGACGGTGCTGCCTCCTCCGCACGGTTTCTTTTTCCACGGGCCATTGCGTACGAAAGCTTCGATTGAGGTTTCTAGATTGCATTGTGGCAATTGGGGAGTGGGAGGCTTCATGATATTCACGTTCACGAGTCAACGGCACATCGGCACCGCGTCGCTCGCACGCCATCAACCTTTCTATGGCAACATGCGCGGGCACGATCTGTTGCCCAGCTCACGATTCCACCAGAAATACCATCAACATATCGCACAGCGCCATCACGCCATGCTAACCCCCACCCATATCTCCATTCCCCGCTCCCCATCCCTCCCCGTTCCTTATCTTTCTCCACAAACACGCGAAGCACCGATCGGCCGGTGCCGCAACGTTCTCTTTTCTTCAACCTGATTAGTCGTCGCAGTAGTGCTGCGTACCACGAGTTGCGACAGTGGGTCTAGGATGGCGAGCTATCCACGAGGTATCACGCACGACCAAGGGACAGGGCAGCGTCTGCACCCCTCAACGGCAATTGAGAGCTGTTTATGCCCGTCCATGCATCCTTGTGAAAGATGGGGAACCATCCTTGGACATCGGTAGCTTACTTTTTTTTTTTTTTCTATCGTCCTCGAGACACTCCTGTCTGGTACCCTTCATATATATTCTTGATATAATCAGGTTGCAGTTCCAGGCTGTCACACATATACCTAACTGATACCAGCGGCTAATTGAACTGGCAAGCATCTGGCTTGAAAATCAGCATACACCATGGCCTCGGATTTGGGAGATGACGATTTGACGAAGACGAAAATCGACGGATTGGCCTCAGCTGAGACGCTTGACAGCTCTGGGAGCAATCCAGCAGCAGACCGCGTAGCCTTCCTTGCCTCCTTCAGCCCCGAAGAAGATAAAGCTATTAGGCGAAAGGTTGATCGGAGATTCCTCTGGCTTATTGGCCTCATGTACATTATCAAAAATGTTTGGCATCCAATCCCATAATTTACGTATGTTCGCTAATAAAATCGTAGATTGACTATCAGAATGCTGCCAACGTCAAGGTCTTGCAAGTGGGACAGCCTTCAAATATCTTGAATGAGCTTGGAATGACAGCCGATCAGTACAACTGGGTTCAATCCATCTATTTTGTTTGTGCAGCTAGAGATACTCTCCCTCCACCCTCTTTCTAACATCTCTCAGATCAGTTATATCGTCTTTGAAGTTCCAAGCAACCTATTGCTGAAGAAAGTGTCACCGCGGAACTGGCAATTCCGCATCATCCTATCGTGGGGTGCTGTCCTGGCCTGCCATGCAGCCGTAAAGAATAAGGAGGGCATGTATGCTGTCCGGTTTTTCCTCGGCATGATGGAAGCCGGAATGTTCCCTGGAATTGCAGCCCAGTTGTGTAGCTGGTACCGAAGCGATGAGATGGGCAAGCCGATCATGTGGATGTTTGGTTTTCAGAACTGCTCCGGCATCGTTGGCGCCATTCTAGCATATGGGATCTCTTACATGGACGGGCTGGGCGGTATGAGTGCCTGGAAGTGGGTGTACCTCTTGGAGGGCATTGCCACGATCTTGTTCTCCTTCGTGGTTTACTTTGTATTGCCAGACTACCCTAAGTCGCCGCGTTCAAATTCCTGGCTCACTCCAAGGGAACAAGATTACCTGGAGACAAGACTGTCTGAAAACGCACCAAAGACGGACGACGCAGAATTTGACAAGAGTGAGATCATCGCATCATTGCGAAACCCTCGGACTTATTCTTTTATGCTCTCTCAGATTCTCCTCAACTTCGGAGGTTATGGCTTGAGTTGGCAATTACCGACAGTAACCACCAGCCTTGGGTTTGCGGGGCTACCCAGGAACCAGCTTCTCAATATCCCCCCTGCTGCTGCCTCGGTGCTTGCAATCATATTTGCAGGGTGGTTTCTCAGCCGCGCCTACCTCACTCGACCCGCATTCATCATGTGGATTTGCGGTGGTGCTTTGACGTTTTTCATCATCCTCGCGGCGACGACGAACAAGTATGCCATTATGGTAGCCTGCACGCTAGGGACAGCGTTTTATTCCGTTTATTTTATACCTTTTTGGAGCTGTGAGTTCCCTGGCATTAAATCATACCGTATTCATCAGAAACAATATCTAATTCCAATTTTTAGGGCGCTCTTCTACACTAGCTGGTACCACCGGCACAGCTTTTACACTCGCGTTTCAATCCTGTGTTGGGCAAATCGGCGGCGTCATTGGCCCCCAAATATTCCAATCAAAGTATGCCCACAATGGCTACAAGGTACCATTTGCCATATGTGCAACAGCCATTGGACTTGGCTGGCTTGCAAATGTTTGGACTTGGTGGCTAACGAGGAACGTCGAGTACGATGTCAAGAGAATCAGAAGACTTAGAATCAAGGCTGAGCGGGATGGGAGGGTGTTTGCTGAGGATGATGTCAGGGTGTTTGAGGAACGGGAGTTTTATGGAAAAGGTCTGATTAAAAAAGCAGATGACTCGACCATAGTATAAACAGTTACTATATTAAAGTAGTAGGTCGCAGAGTTACCGTCCGCAATGATGACATCCTACGTGAGCTCTTCGCCATAGGCGCTTTATTCAGGCAACATTTTATAGTCAGTGACAGCACCTGGCTTGTTACTTCTATATTAACAGCCTCATGAAGTTACTCACAGAGGAATTGTAACTTTCTTCCATCTTATTCCGTGGTATTAAATAGCATGCTAAACTGTTGTTTCCGTAGCAATAGCACCATGCTTACTATCCCTCTCCACAACTTTCCCATTCTCTGGTTCTCCAATATCTGATATGCGGGATAGTTAGGCCAGGCTTGAGGCAGTAGTATGGGTTTTGACTCGGTCACGCTCGCTCGACTCTACTGTGTTGTACTGTACTGTACAGCCTTGGGCGCTGCATGTAGAAGCCTTATTTCTCGTCTGAAGGGAATGTAAGGCTGTCCTAAAAACTTGGACGAGTCTGCTTCAGCATCGCCAATATTGTAGTCAGTCTCGGCAACATATAACCCCCAGCTCCCTTCTCAAAACTCGCGCTCTCCAAACCTCTCAGCACACTAGGCGCACCTAAACAAAAAAAAAGAGAAAAACAACTCCAGTAAGTCCACCCTCCACCTTGCCATACGCCTTACCCCGCCAACGAACCCAACCCAGCAATGCCAAACAAGCTTGTCAAATGCATGGACTGCAACGGGAAGGGCGAATGCATCGAGAAATGCAATGACTGCAACGGCAGCGGCGTGAAAGGCGGGAAGTGTGGGAATTGCAGTGGGACGGGGAAGGTAGCGCTACATTGTCATACATGTGATGAAGAGAGGAAGTTTATTAATTGGTGATTATGATTAGGTGGAATGACTATAGGTTTCTAGCCGTAACATTCACCTACACGTCATATTGTAGAGTTAACTGACAAAGCACATCCTACGATTATGGTATAAGGATTATTTGTAGCGATCATTTTAGATTAGTAACAAAATATGCCTTTTTATAGAATAAATTTAAATCCTTCGAATCCCCCAAATCCTTTCAATCCACTTAATTTTTAAAGCAGAGCTACTAACATGTTTTTTTAGCGAACTCATACTTCTTAAACGATTTACAAAACAGCTTTCCTTACGCAATTGCGAGGTTGATCAGCACACTGAAAATACATAGGATTTTTCTAAGGGCAAAGGCCTTTGCCGATTGAAACAAGATGCTCTGTTAATAGTTTTAGAATACTCCTAAGATATTGCGATGGAGGTCTATATAACAGAGGTCCCTTCCAGAGATCAAAACACAAAACACACAACGAAGAGACCTTCATAGCAAAATCACCAAGCACACATTTCACAATGCTAGGCCTGAACCTGTAAGCATCACGCTGGACAACTTGCCCGTCGTCCCAGACCCCACCGCTAACATCAGGAAATAGGAAAACCTTTGCGGCTGCAATGGCGCTTATCGTCGCCGGAGCCGCCGACGAACCCGCAGACTGCTGCCGTTCAACCTATCAATGCCATAGCGTGGGCGGGAAAACCGATGACGGCATGCCCTGGTGCTACGCCTACATCAGTGGCACCACGGCCTGGACGCATGCAGACACTGTCGTTGCGAAATGCCTTGCGAACGAGTTCAAGGTCCAGGATAACCCGGGCAAGGTTCCCGTCAATGGAAGCCCCTGCACGACGGGTGGCTCGGACATCCAGACTATGTGGTCGTACACGCCGGAGAAGTACCAGGTCAGGCCGCAACAACTAAAGGCGATACAAGCGGCTATTTCGGCGGCAGAGGCAGATAAGGTCGTCCACGGCTGGGCCGGCGCGGTTACGTTCGGTGCTCTTGGGTGGGATAGTTATGCACCACAGTTCTTGGGTGTTTTGAACAACAATGGTTGAAGAGGACCTTCTCAAAGGGGATTGACTACCAAGTAGTGCCATTTCATCTACGGAAATGTAAACTAGTCTGACTATGTCCTTTATGGACCTACTATCTTATATAGTGCCAATACGCCCCGATTTTCTAGTTGCTGCGGAGAAAGGCATGGGTTAAGTAACTAAGATTGCCAATTTATTATCTCCACAAGTGATTATAAACGGCTTATACTATATTTTATGACTTATGGAAACTTGTGCGCTGAGCTCGCTGTCCACATCAGATTCTAGCTTCCTTTCCAGAGCCTTCGAGTAGGGCCGCACAACAAAGTACGTAAATAACACCAGCACAAACGAGTTCGCTGCACAGAATATAAACCCCTTAAGAAAATGTGGTGCTTCCACTGTCGGGAACACCAGTACGCTTGTCCATGCGGTCGTGCTCTGTGCAATAAGGTTCATAAACACAAGAACGATAGAGCGCTCCGTCGCGTTGTGGCGCAGCATGTCGTTTGCCCAACCATATAGAACACTGCTCATGGCGACCTGAATGTAAGAACTGTTGAGTGCAAACCACTTTGCTGACTCGGGCACCTCCCATACGGCGAGAATGATCATGGCGATGAAATTCCAGACGTGAGCAAAAGCAATTGCGCCGGTAGGCCCCCAGAGAAGGTCGGAGCTGAAGTTAACAAATAGGACGTAGAATATCCCGAGAGCGGGTGCTGTTGTCCCGAGCTGGTTGACTTTAGGTGTGGAGAAGCGATCTAGACTCTTGAGCCAGAGAAGGTAAGCTCCAGAGGTTGTAGATCCAGAGTTCCAAAATAATATAGCCCAGAACGTCAATAGATATACCTTCCAGTCCGTAGCTATTCTCCGCAACAGCTGCCACCTCCCTTGCGTTAAGTTTTCAGTAGTATCTGACTTTGTCTCCTTCAGTCTCTTGATTGCTAAGGCCAACTCTTTGTCTGTAAGTACAAGTTTGTTTGGTTTGGCTGGTGTCCCTGGCCATATGAACACTCCAGCAATGGCAATGGGTATGGTCATCAGCGCACTGATAATAAACATCCATCTACAAAACACTGTCAGAACGAGGATTCTATTGCAGTGGGTTTTCCTCACCTCCAGCCTGCCAGCCCTCGAACACCATCGAGATTGGAGCTTGCCCCACTCTGAATCAAACCCGCAGTAAGAGTTCCCAGCATCTGGCCAACATAGAAAACTCCGCCTCGGCGACCAATCTCATCGCCTCGGTACCAAGCACCGAGTACGAAATGTACTCCGGGGAAGAAGGCAGCCTGAAACGTCAGTTAAAAAGACTCCAGCGTCGAGTGTGTCACTTGCCTCGAAGATCCCAACAAAAAAGCGGTATGCCATAAGTTCCGAGTATCCTTGTGCGCGATATTGCAATAGAGTAAAAATGCCCCAGCCGGCCTCAAGAGCAGGAATGATGTAGTTCATCGGAAACATTGGGAATAAGATAGTAAATGGTAGCTGGCCAATGACGGCTCCTGCGGTGTACATGGCATTGAGATTAACTAATTCATTTGACTGAAAATTCAAGTCTTCTTTAAGACCGGATACGTAGGCATTGTCTGGTATGAGGTCAGATGGGTCTCGGACAAGAATTTCTGGGGAATAAGCATGTACTCAAGTTCGACTGGTCGATATATTTTATATAGTACGCTAATACAGCGTACGGCACGATCAATAAGTCGAGCTTGATTATGAGTTTCCTTTCTTCTGGGGTATCATCTTTGGCATACCAATGCCAAAAAGCTCGCCCCTGGCGTTTGGCGTGCATCTTGAGAAAGCAAATGAATCCACGTGAAGTCTTAGATTTTCAGCGCCAGACATCAATCCAGCACTGCGCACGAGCAGCAAGGGAGATATATATCAAATATATGGCTACGCCCATGCTCAAGCTACCCTGTGCTCTGCATATGAGTAGAGGCCCCCTGTGTCACCCCTCCGGGCCGTGACGCTGATCCGGGACACATGGCTATATGCCACCAAGCTGACGTAAATAGGTTCCCAACCAAGTGGCTGGAAAATGTAGGTAATAATGAACCAGCCGTCTCCTTGGCCAGTAACAGAGCAAACTTTGGGGCGTATTTAATTGCCGGATTATCCAAAACCAAATAGACAATGGGGGCGCGGAAGGCGTGCGCGCGACAGCCTCATCTATGCCTGCAGTGGCGCCATCGCCACCCCCATAAATTCGGGAAGCGGGACCCCCATTAGCAAAAATAGCAGCGATAAGCCAAAAAAGAGGGCTATTCCCGTGGGAAATAATTTGACGATCTTATTAATGTAGAGATCTAGAGAGGTCGGTCGGTCAAGTAGAACGCCGACATGCCGCGATATGTTGGTGCCGGATGGGGATTATCAACAGTTGACACAATTTGATGCAAGTCTGACGCCTGTGCGGGGGATAACCACTCCGACGTCGGCTTTTAATGTTGAGATAAACGCAAACTATCTATGATAGATGACTCGAAGTAAATACAAGAAAATACAAGACGTGAAGTAAACCGCTTCTGCACGTGTTGAGATTGAGGATCATGGCTACTAGTTCTCAAAAAGCAAAAGCGAGACTTGAGGGCCTGTCTCGGCACCTGGTTGACACCCCTGGAAATAAGCCACAGTTTGAGCTCGAAGATCATCCTATTGATTCAGTCCGAGACCTACGAGTATGAGTTGGTCTTCCCTTCTGCGGGGGGATAATATTAACGTTGAATGTCCAGGTGGCTGTGATTGGAGCTGGCATTTCTGGAATAACAGCAGGCGTCCTCCTCCCAGTCAAAGTTCCTGGTATAGATTTGACAATTTATGAGAAAAACAGTGACGTTGTGCGTTTCCACCACCATTCATACGTCCTAGATAGACAGATTCTAACGATTGCATAGGGCGGAACATGGCTTGAGAATATCTGTAAGACAACATAATCTTGTTCGGTCTGAGATATCTGACGCAAAATAGACCCTGGGGTCCGGTGTGATGTGCCAGCAAACGTATATCAAAGTACTTATGCTCCAAATACCCAGTGGACGGAAGAATTTGCTCAGGGCCACGAAATCAGGGCGTACTGGCAGAGTGTTGCGGCAAAGTACAACGTCTACCGCTATATCCAATTCAGCAAGCATATACAGCACGCCCATTGGAACCCTGAAGAAGCGCAGTGGGTATTACAAGTTAAGGATCTGAGAAGTCAGGAAACCGTTACAAAGAAGTTCGACATCCTGATCACTGCAATCGGACGCTTTAATGCCTGGAAGTTGCCCGACTACCCTGGAATCGACGAGTACCAGGGCCATTTAAGGCATTCCTCAAACTGGGATCCAAGCTTTGATCCCACTGGCAAGACCGTAGCAGTTATAGGAAATGGAGCCAGCGGCATTCAAGTGGTCCCAGAGCTCCAGAAAGTTGTCAAGCACCTCGATCACTATGCACGATCACGGACGTGGATCGCAGGATCAGTCGGCGGGCGCGACCGAAAAGCAGAGCCTATGTATTTCAGCCCAGACAAGCTAAAGGATTTTGAAGATCCAGAGAAATATTTGGCCTACCGAAAATCGGTCGAAGAAACTTACTGGAGGAGATTCGCGGGGTTGATGAAAAACTCGAGGGAGAATCTCACTGCAAAGGAAGATTTCAAGCTCTTGATGGCAAAGCGGTTGGAGAACAATCCAGAGATTCTTGACTCTCTTGTTCCGGACTTCTCTCCTCATTGCCGCAGACTGACGCCTGGACCCGGTTATCTGGAAGCGTTGGGCAAAGAGAATGTCAGTTTTATCCAGACACCCATTAAAAGGTTCACAAAAGACGGCATTGAGACCGAAGATGGAGTTCATCGCGCCGTGGATGCCGTGATCTGTTCAACAGGCGCCAATATTGATTATGCCACACCATTTCCCATCGTATCTGGTGGGGTGGACCTAAGCTCCGCATGGAAGCCCGAGGGGAAGTATGGCTTTCCGTACTCATATCTTGGAGTCGCCACTCCAGAATTTCCAAATCTGCTGTTCATCCATGGCCCCAATGCCGCCGGCCACTCAGGGACTCTACCACACAGTGCAGAGACTCAGATTACTTACATTGCACGTGTCTTGCGGAAAGTTAACTCTGAAGGAATACGGACAATTGTGCCTTCGAAGGCCGCGGCAGATGATTTTGTTGCGTTCAGCGATGCGTTTTTCCCCAAGACGGTGCTGAGTGAAGGCTGCAGTTCCTGGACAAACGGTATGTTCCTCTACTTCTCGTTAAATATGTAGACGTAAGCTAACATTAAGCTCGCTGAAGGGGGTATACCAGGCGGACGCATCCATGGCCACTGGCCAGGCAGTGCCGCGCATGCCAATTTTGTGCGTCGGTCACCTCGGTGGGAGGATTTCGAGTACGAATTGCGAGCGGAGAATAAAACCAAGAACCGCTTTGCATATTGGGGGAATGGCTGGACCAGAAAGGAGCTTATCCCTGATTCTGATTTAACTCCGTATTTAAAGCTGCCGGAGAAGGTGGACCTGAGAGAATGGCACGAGAGCTGGTGGGATTTGTAGTCTTTTCTCCGACTAGGTTACCATACAGAGAAGACAATTATGTAGATTTCTGCCGTAGTTGTAGAATGGTATTGAAACCAACTGCACAATCATTCATTGGGCCTGTTTTTCAGTGATAAATCAATCGATACTTTACTTTACAATCAAAGTTGAAACCACTTCCACCAGAGAGGCATAAAGCACACACATACCTTTCCCTCAATATAGTATCATACGAGCGTCCTTGTAACAATATCATAGACAATTAAGCTTTATAAACAGAGTAAATTATATTTAGATGATCATGATTTCGTGAAGTACAATTTAAGACTCATATCCCATCTTCATGTAGTGCCCTCAAATCTATATCTCCCGTCACACTCTCCACCTTCAAGTACGGCGTAAAGTTAAGGTCTTTCTCGCCATTAGCTGCCTTTACATCTTTCGTTGTCCATCCGTTGCCAAACCATGCAAACCGGTTGCCCTGCTCGTTCCTGTACGTGAAATCAAAGTCTTCCCATCTGGGGTCGCGTCTTGAAAGCACCGCATGGGTGCCACTTCCTGGCCAAATGCCATGAATACGGCCACCAGCGATCCCGCCGTTATACCACGAGCTACAGGTCTCGCTCATCACGGTGCGAGGGAAAAACGACTCGCAGTATGCCCTGAAATCAGCGGTGGCTTCGACACTCGGCGTAATTGTGCGGATGCCTTGCGTAGACACTTTGCGCAGAATCTTCGCGGCGTATGTTACCTGTGTCTCGATGGCATGAGGAACAGTACCGCCGAGGCCCGTGGAGTTCGGTCCAAGTATCTGGAGGAAATTCGGGAATTTAGGAGCTCCAATGCCAAGATAGGTGTCGGGGAAGCCAGGTTGGTGTTCGGGGCCAGTGCCGGGCCGCCAGGCGGTTTGGAGGTTTATGCCATTGGCGGTGATTGGGAAGTGCGGAGCAAATGTGGTGTCCGCTCCCGTTGAGCAGACGATGGCATCGTAATCGTGTGTTGTGCCATCCTTCAGTGCAATCCCGGTTTTGGTAAAGTGTGAGATTGGTGTGGATATGTAGCTAACGTTTGGTTGCGTGATTGCCTCCAGGTAGCCCGGACCAGGAGTAAGCCTACGACAGTTGGGAGAGAAGTCTGGCGTCATCTTCTCTAGAAGATCTGCGCGGCCACCAAGGCGAGAGGACATTAACTTGGTAAACCCCTCCTTTGACTTGGCATTAGTTGGGTCGCCTTTTATGATAGTACTGAAGCGGGAGAATGATGCTTCCTCTAAGTTCTTGCGGTGCTCGAGATAAGCCTCTGGGTCCTGGGGAGGCGGTATTCTGCCCGGCCCTCGGTGCAGTTCCTCGCCAGTGAAAGACCCTGCTATCCATGTTTTGCTGCGAGCATAATGATCGAGATGTGAGGCAACTTTTTGGAGTTGAGGTACAATCTGGAGGCCAGAGGCGCCGTTGCCAATGACGGCAATTCGCTTGCCTGCTGGTTCATATGCTGGGTCCCAGGACGAAGTGTGTACCAAGTGGCCCTCATATTCATCTCTTCCAGGGTAGTCGGGAAGGCGAGGGTCACTGAAATGGCCGGTTGCGGTAATGAGGAAATCGGCCTCTTCGACCGCTTCGATGCCGTTGGTAACAATTTTCAGGACCCATTTGGATTTCTCATCCGACCAGTCGGCCCGTGAGACTGACGTTCCATATCGTATGTACTTCTCAGTGTCGTACTTTTGAGCCAGTTTTTTCCAGTAGGCCTGTATTTCAGCGCCAGGTGAATAATTTTCGCTCCAGTTAGTTTGCGGAGCAAAGGTGCTTTGATAAACGTCCGACGGGATATCACATTTGACGCCGGGATATACGTTGCTGTGCCAGGTTCCGCCCTGTCGAGGGTCAGCTTCTGATTTCAAAGTAAGGCCGAATTGGGACAAACCAGGTCTGCGTGTCTCTCAAGAATCACCAAGTCAATATCCGGGACCTTGCGAGGCAATAGTATTCCAGCATTGATCCCCGCCATGCCAGCCCCCACAACGACTACCTTGAGACGTGGGACCTCATCGATTGGGTGCTCCTCTATGACAAGCGGTGGAAAGACAGTCCTCAGTGGCGCCCGGTTGATTATTGATGGTTTTACAGCGGCCTTTATTGACTCAGGATCAACTCCTACATCGTTGTTGACCTGGGGATCCAGGACAGCTTCAGAGGTGGCGACTGCATGGGGAGACATGGCGAACGATATGATATGGTGCAAATGCAGGAGGGTCTAGAGAGAACTCAGGTTGCCTTTATGGAAGACAAAATAAAGCAACACGTTGGCAGCAATGGAGGCGAGGGGTTAAGTAACAACGAATAGTGGGGTCGACAAGTAAGGGGAGGCGTAACAGGTAGTTGAAGGGGGGGGCTAGCATCAATGACCAAGAAGGATTTTATGGCAACTCACTCCAGACAGCATCAGTTATAGGCCACAACCAGACCATCGAGTTGCTGCTAAGCAAGGGCGCTACTATCAACACGCAAGGGGGTGGGTGGAGGAGAAGGGAGGCAGAGAGAGGAGGGTGGAGAGAGCAGGGAGGAGAGAGGAGAGAGGGTGAAAAGCACGCCATGATAGCAAACGCCGTTGTGGGTGTTGCAAAGTGCTCCCAGGTGGAGGCAGACTAATGGATGGATAAGGAAGACCCGATCAGGAAATACCGTCCTTCCACAAATTCTGGTCGTGATTAGTCATCGTATTCTCACAAACATACCTTCACTATTCAGCCAACAAAATTCCACCAGTACGTTATAGCAATATAACAGTGTGAACAATTAATATTTATCAATAGTTCATTTTAAATCCGCCTTATCTAACCTCGTATCGGTGTTGACGCCAGCAACGCGGAACCCACGCGGAACATGGCGATGTCGTGATCGGATGCTGGTATCACGAGTGTGCTACCAAAGCTGCCTGCCACTCTAGTGGGCAAGATGAGCCATAGGGAACCATCCGAATCCCACGATGTTCCCCCGCATATATACGCAGAATTGTGCACAGATCTGGGCGTGGTGGTAGCTTCAATCGCTTTTCCAAATGCCGCGCCTCATGGCCAGGCACCCCTGGTGATCTCGCAATTGCCATATCTAGGGACTCGCCAAGAACATATATCGCGCCTTGTCACAATTTTTACTTCGTAGTTTTCCGTTCATTACATTGAGATTTATAGGCATAATATCTAGCTGGATATTGTAGAGCCGTCTCATAATGTCAGAGAAATCCATCGAGACTGTGGCTGTCGATGCCGATGCCGAGATAACTACTCAGCAACCGGCCCCCGGCGCAGACCGTTCTCACCCAGGTGCGCACCCCAAACCACGTTCTTCGCCGTGAAATTAATATATTATAGTCAAATGGTACCGCTCGACTTTCTATAATGCGCTGGTGCTCGGCATCTGCAACTTTCTCGCTCCAGGAATATGGGGGGCTATGAACTCTCTCGGAGCAGGTGGCCAGCAAGAGCCATACCTGGTAAACACAGCCAACGCCTTGACTTTTTGCCTCATGGTCTTGTCTTGCTTCTTCTCGTCCGTAGTAGTCCGTGCCATCGGTATCAAATGGACGTTGATAATTGGCACAATGGGCTACGCTCCCTATGCCGCCGGCCTCTACACCAACAATCGCTTTGGAAATGAATGGCTTGTCATCCTCGGTGCTGCTCTGTGCGGATTGTCTGCGGGCATTTTTTGGATGGCAGAGGCCGCCATTGCCCTCTCCTATCCTGAGCCGTATAACCAGGGCAAGTTCCTTGGCTTCTGGCTCTCATTTCGTGTTGGTGGTCAAATCCTCGGCGGCGCCATCAATTTAGGAGTGAATGCCAACAATAACGAGGCGGGCAAGGTTTCTTACAATGTTTACCTCGCTTTTATTGCATTGCAAGCTCTGGGGCCATTTGCAGGCCTGCTGCTGAACAAACCCTCGAAGGTTCAGCGCCGCGATGGCATCCCAGTCAATCTTACAATCACCAACTCCATCTGGGACGAGATCAAAGCCACGACTTCCCTCTTCCTCAGTCGCAACTACCTCCTCATCGTTCCTCTAATTGCTCAGGGGGTCTACAGTGAAGCTGTGATGTTCACCTTCCAATCCCTCTGGTTTAGTGTGCGTGCCCGCGCCCTCGGCTCATTCCTGTCGGGAGTCGTCGCCATTATCTCCGGAAACCTGCTCGGCGCATTCTTAGATCATAACAAGCTTTCGCTGGTCACTCGCGCGCGAGGTGCCTTTTTTGTCATCCTCGGGCTCCAAGGCGTGTGGTGGATCTGGGCTACCGTCCTCGTAACGGACTTCCATCGCTCGAAGCCCACATACGACTGGGTTGACCCAGGTTTCGGGAAAGGGTTCGCACTGTTTCTGTTCTGGGTTGCTGGCTTTCAGTTGAACTACATGTATCTCTACTTTGTAGTCGGCAATCTCGCATCTACCGAAGCGGAGGTTGTGCGAATTGCTGGTTTACTACGAGGAACCGAATCAGCCGCTCAGGCCGTCAGCGTGAGTCCTCCCATTATAACGACCCTCCATCACTCCTGTGTGACATTTACTAATGATAATCTAGTACGGTCTCAACTCCATCCCTATCATGGGTTCTATTGGTAGCGTGTATCTTAATTTCGGGCTATGGGCCATTGCTCTTGTACCAGCCTGGATTGTGGTCAAAGAAATCGGTGTCACAATCCTGGATAAGAAACTTCAACGAGAGATAGGCGAGGTGGGACTCGCAAACCGGCTGGATGCAGAGAGGAAAGAGAAGCCATTATCATGAAAGGGCATGATTACTAGTTTGGCGAGCTCATGGCGTTTTGCGAGAGCAGGGAAAGAGGCGGGCGGTTGAGTGAGACATATGATACCTTATTTGTAGATGCAGGTACAGATAGAATTGTTAGACAGAATTGGAGTATATCATTCTGCCAGAGCATAATCATATTAAGCATCAGCACCAAATCAGCCCCTCTGTCCCCGAGAGAAGCTCCACAAAGTACCCCGCACAACCCCGCACGACCCCGCATCATGGACCGGGGTGAGGTAGGAGCACGGCATCACCAGCAACAATCACAACATCGACGCTTCGAACACGCAATACGGAGAAGTATGATAACTTTCGCCGACCTGCCCTGGTCAAAGGAGGGGTAATTCTGACAGTGATAAGGTAAGAAGGGTAAGGCAGAAAACGCGGAAATCGCAAAGCGGAAACGCGCGCGTCGCTGTGTCGTGTCCGTTGTTTTTTATTTCATTTCTATCCCATCTTCATCTTCCTCTTGGTCTTCTCTTTCCCTTTTGTTCCTTTACAGCTAAGTTGTTTGCCTCTATATTTTACTTCCCTCCGATAAGAGCTTCACATACCTCATTGAAGACGGCTACAGAGGTGAACCAATCAAGTTAATCACCACCGGTTCTTCTATTCAACCCCACCATCGGCAACGATGTCCTCTCCAGAAACGAAGCAATGGATTCTCAATGCGTTTGCCATGCAATCGCCCTCACATCTTAATCCAGGCCTCTGGAAAGCACCGGGCGACAATGGCCCGCGCTATACTGACCTCTCGGCCTGGATCGCTCTCGCCCAGAAGCTGGAAGCCGCCAAATTCCACGCCATATTCTTCGCTGACGTTCTTGGGGGCTACGACGTCTACCGCGGTCCTGCAAACCTTACACCTACAATTCCTGCAGGAGCGCAATTCCCGATCAATGACCCGCTCTACTCCGTTCCCGCCATGGCCGCAGCTACCAAAACTCTTGGCTTTGGAGTCACCTCGTCAACTACCTACGAAGCCCCGTACTCTCTAGCCCGCAAGTTTTCCACGGTAGACCATCTCACAAATGGTCGCGTTGCCTGGAACATTGTGACCTCCTACCTAGACTCAGCAGCACGCAACTTCCCAGGCAACTCCCAAGAGCAGGTCCCACACGACACGCGCTACGCGATTGCGCACGAGTACCTCGACGTATGCTATAAGCTATGGGAGGGCTCATGGCGCGACGACGCAACAGATTCACGATACAAGCTCGCAGGGAGCTACGCTGACCCTGCCGGCGTCCGGCAAATAGAGCATGTTGGGACGCACTTCAAAGTCCCCGGGCCACATATCTGCGAGCCTTCGCCACAGCGGACGCCATTCCTTTTCCAAGCCGGCACGAGCGGCGCGGGTCGCAAGTTTGCTGCTCAGCATGCGGAAGCGGTGTTTCTAAACGGACATGCTCCACATCTCGTGAGGCCATCCGTTGATAGTATCCGTGCACAAGCCGAGGCTCTGGGCCGCTCGCGGGACTCTATCAAGATTGTTACAGGACTCCTAGTCATTGTGGATGAGACTGATGAGAAGGCTCGCGCGAAATTCGACGCACTTCTTAGCCATGGAGATAGAGAGGGAGCTCTTGCACTGTTCGGTGGCTGGTCTGGTATCGACCTGTCAACGTATAGTGACGATGAGGATTTCCGGTTTGTGGAAAGTAAGGCGGTTCAGAGCATGGTTAATCACTGGGCCTCAACAGTCCCGGGTCTAGGGGATGTGCCGTGGAATAAATCCAGAATTTCAGAATTTCTACTGGTGGGAGGGAATGGGATGAAAGTCATCGGGAGCGCTACGACTGTTGCGGATGAACTCCAGAGATGGGTGACCGAAGCGGACGTGGACGGATTCAACTTAAGTTATGCGACAAACCCAGGCACCTTTGGCGATATTATCAAGTATCTGTTACCGGAACTGCGCAAGAGGGGGGTGTTCTGGGAGGATTATAAAGTACCAGGGGGGACATTGAGGGAGAATTATACTGGGAAGGAGGGACAAACGAGACTACCTGAAAGCCACCAGGGGGCAAAGTTTGTGTGGAGGGAGGGGGAGGAGCTGCCGAAATATATCAAGGAGCAACATGAGAAAGAGAATGGAGAGACGAATGGAAGTACGAGTATAAAGAGAAAAGCTGACGAGACGGAGGAGCAAGGGCAAGGGAGGGAGAATGGCGTGAAACGAGTCGATAGGTAAATATGTTTTGTGGAGGGTTATTAAAATAAGAAATATTATCAAATAACTTCGAGGTCCATTTTATTAAATTCTCACCAAGCAAATTCTAATTTACTCCATTTAACGATATGACGACTGGGATTGATCACTCTTCCATACTCCGACACCGAAACTCAATCGCTACAAACATACCACTGTGCCCAAGGCATCCAACACCAACCGCAATTACTCTACAATCAACCCAACACCTCCCTATATCTGTTTGGTTAAAAGCGAAACAGTCAGTACCGCAGTAACTGAGCCTACCCAGCAACATGGACGGCTTCACCAAACTAGCACCTGCCATCTGGCTCCGCAAGCCCACCCAATCTCCATCACCCCCTCGATCATCACCGCCATCAGTGCTGCCGCCACCCTCCCTCATTGTTCTCTGCACATGGTCGGCGCCCAACCCAAATACATCACTAAATACGCCTCCGAGTATCTAACTCGCTACCCTGCCGCCACACTGCTGGTTCTCGAGTCAAACCTAGCCGACATGACATACCGCACCGACGTAGCGCAACAGGCACGTCTCGGCCCAGCTCGCCACGTTCTCCAATCCCATCTACAGTCGACAGCTGCCCCGGGGAGGCTAGCTACGCACGCTCCCAACGCCATCCTGGTGCCTCTATCCAAATCTCCCGTGCTGAAGCTGCTCGCCTTCCCCTTCATCCACCTACTAATATGTCTAATCTTCATCGCGGACAAGGTCTTTGGCTTCAAAGGCTCTCTGTCTTGAAGCTGGTCAACCCCGTGACTACTGCACGTGATCTATTCTGATCCACAACCCTCGCTCCCTGAGCTCACTCTTGGGGCGGAAAGGGGCTAGTCGGTTTAAATTGCTATTACTGAGTTTGTTAAGTGTAATTTTATACAGCGTACATGTAATGTAAATGCATTCCTCTCTTCCAAGGTAAATCGCACCTGACCCCAACCTGTCCAAAGAACGCCAGAAGCATATGTTGCGATCAATGCATCTCTCTGTTTTAGAATCCAGATCCTCTTTGGCACGGGCTTTGTAAATCTTCAGACCATCAATGCCACGCATTGCTGATCGTCCATTCGCTCAGACTGGTAGCCCACTGCACAGCCTTCTGTCCCCCAGTATCCCTTCATATTCGTGTTCCCGTCTTTCCGTCTTCCAGGCCAAATTCACTCAAATTCCATCTAATCATACTTAGAATGTACACACTTATCGTACTGCCCACACGCATAAAAACAAAGTATCTACCAAGTATACTCAAACAGGATCTCCCTGCATAAGCTATTGTTTGACAATCCCCTTAGCTCTCTCCCTCGGCCACACCAATCCGTATCCAGTTTAGCGTCTGATCTCCGCCCATGCTCCCTCCACGCTCTCGCCCTTCCAGACGGTCCACCATGTCCACCATGCCTCTTCTCTCGCTTCTGTGGACATCCCTGCACTCACGTTTTCCCACTTCTCACGCGTAGCTCCACCAATCAAGTAATTCCCCAGCCACGATGCGAGCGCACGGAACCCCTTGCGCGGTCTTTAACCCTTCTAGCGCGTTGGATTAGGGATAGAGGGGGAGGGGGCCCCTTGTTTAGCCAGGGGGATGCGCCAGGGGGACGGGTGGGTGATATCCGTTCGGTACGGACGGGGGTCCTTTTTTTTTGTTGGCGGCGTGTTACAGCAGTGTGCTATGTGCTGTGTGGTGTGAGGGTGGCGGGTTAAAGTGCTATGCTGTGCTGTACGACACCCACTCTACTGGGGATCGTGCGAAGAATACCCACAACTCCGCATAAAGAAGGTGGACAACATGGTGTGGCAGGCGTGGCCAAAGAGCCTATGCATGCCACAAAGTGGGTGCAGGGAGAGCACCAGGGACGGGACAAGGGCACGACAGGGTCGGGACACGAACGAGTGAGGTGGGTGCGGGGGGAGGATGGACAACCTGGTGCGGATTTTAGTCGATTTCTCAACGTTCATCTTCTTGCTCCCTCCCACATCTTGCGACTGTTTGTTCTCCTTTCGTCTTCATCTCTGCTCAGGTCGGAGAATTAGCAAGACAGCGCAGTGCGAAAATATACAGACAGTCACTCTCTACATCCCAGTTGTTACATTCGTTCTGTCGCCAGCAAGTCCTTGAACTCTTTCGTCCACCGTCTATCTCACTCATCTCACCCACCTCAACCCCCTCGCCTCACTCACATCACCCACCCAACCATCACATCCTTAACCATGGGTCTCATCAACCGCATCCAAGCCAAGCTCGAGCTCTTCCGCCTCGAGCAGCGCTACACCAACCGCAAGAACCGCCGCACGGCATTCAGCTCCGACGCCATCTACGTTGACGGCGAGTACGTCTACGCCTCCTCCAACAGCACCGGCTCCAGCAGCCGCAGCGACCAGAGCATGGCCAGCGAGGCCAGCCGCTCGACCACATTCAACAGCAGCACCTTCAACAGCAACACCCCCAGCGCAAGAGCCGCGAAGCGCAGGTCGATGATGGCCTACCCCGGCGAGACCGTTGCAGAGATCGAGACGAGGATCGAGGCGGGGAATGAGTTGGGGGCGCCACAGAGGAGGTGGAGCAGGAACTGGGGAAAGGGTGGCAGGGCGGAGGAGAAGAGGAGGAGCATGGCTGCTGTACGGGAGGCGAGGTGGGAGGATGGACAGTGAGTGTTGTATGATGGATTGGGAGGATGACGCGTTATGACTTATGAAGGGGGGTTTATATCACGATTTCTGTACGGTATGGGGCGAGGGCTACAATGCCGCCTCTTTTTGGACGTCTCTTGTCCGTTTCTTTTGTATCTCTTAGGGTTATTGGGGTAATTGTGGGTGCGCCTCTTCACGGCTGGCTCACTGGATTTGGCGAGAGGAGTAACAATACAAAAGCGATTATTCTGCAGTCGTGTCTTTGTCACGAGCGTGAATTTTGCAGTGCTGCATGGATATGTACTGGAATTATTTGTAATTCCTAGTATATGAAGGCATTTAATTGACATTAGTCGTTAACGCGAATCGCACTGCCGATATCTGGCGACAGGTATCATCCCACATTCGTCTACGCATCGGCCGGCTTGACAGCATACACCTCAAAGGAACCTACACCACGTTAGCCAAATAGCACATAAACATCATGGATAGTGAAGCCACTTACCAACCCACTCATTGAAGTCGATATTCGCGACATCGTCATTCTTAGTGATCGGGATCCTCGTCCCACAGCACGACGACGACCCCATAGCCGGCTCGCCGCATCCCTTATTCTCCTTCTCCTCCGCATCGGTCCTCTCCTTGTAGATATTAAGATCACTCTTCTTATCCACAATCAACACATCTACTAGCCGTCAGCATCTTATCACAGCCACACAAAAAAACCCCGGATAGTGACTCACCCTTGAACCCAACTCCCTTCAACCACGCCTCATACTCCCCCACCAAACTCGCACCACTGATACACCCAACGTACAACCCGAGATGCCCCTTCAACTCCGGCGACAACTCCTTGCGCGCCAGGATATCACTCACTGCCACGCGTCCACCTGGCTTCAACAAGCGCCAGATCTCAGAGAAGACGAGGGCTTTGTCGGCCCCGGGAACGAGGTTGATAACGCAGTTGCTGATAATGCAGTCTGCGTCACCGGCTGGGAGGGTGGTAGCGGTGATGGGTGCTTTGACGAAGGAGACGTTCTTGAGGGCGGATTTGGAGAGGTTCTTGGCGGCGAGCTCGAGCATGTCCTGTGTGCTGGTTAGGTTTCTGGGTTCTCGTGGATGAGGCAAGAGGGGATGAGGGAGGAGGGGCTTACGTCGCTGATGTCTACACCGATGGATTTACCGGTTGGGCCTACCTTGCGGGCTGCCTGGAAGACGTCAAAGCCGCCGCCGCTGCCGAGGTCGATGACAGTTTCTCCCTGGAATTTGTTAGCCTGAATATTCGTATATTGGGACCAATTGTGGCCAACTAGTGATGATGGAGAATATCGAGGAAGGGGAGAAAGAAAGAGCAGGCAGGGGAAGAGTCGCAGATATAGACAATGGGGTAGATGCTGCGTGGAAGCTCCAAGCTCAAGTATATAACTGAGAAGAAATATCCAAAACGTACCTCCTTCAAACCAGCAATCGCGAGCGGGTTCCCGCAGCTCACACCAAGGTTGGCTCCATCGGGAATGCTGCTGAGATCGGCCGGGTTGTAGCCAAAGGAGAGTGCAACCTTGCGGATATGCTCCTCGTTGGCAGCAGTGTCCTCGCGGGCGAGGGAGGAGTAGTGGTCGTTGACTTTGGCGTAGAGGTCAGACATGGTGGCGAGTGGGAGGGGTGTTGCGGCGAGTTTTGAAGCGTATTTAGCGGGAAGTAAGAACTGTGATTTTCTGACAGGAGGCTGTTTTAAAAATAGAGTTTGTATAGGTTTGTTCTGTTCAATGATGATGATCGTTCAGCAGTTGTAAAGTTATCATAATTCTTATATCTGAGAATAGTGGCGATCCGCGAGATCTCAAGTGACATCCTCGCGATTGGTGATTGGCTTGTGTGATATACAAGTTGGTACCTTTAGTAGACTCAAGTTCGGGTAGCGGCACAGGTACAGCATGGTACCGTCCGTGAATCACGTGTTGTGCGACCGAAGGCGGTTTGAAAAAATATCCGGACACTTTGCCTGAGTTGTAAGGCGCAAAGTGTCCGGATATTTTTTCATACCGCCTTCGGACCGATATATCAACCAAAACAGTGCCTGCTTTGAATCTAAATACATAGAAAGTAGTATTAAAATCCAATCAGATATCGGTAAATGTATGAAAGAAACATTTGCTTGGGTTGCCTCAACGTTACATATCACGTGTTGTGTAATAACGCACTGAAAAGGCAATAACTGTTGTAAATAAGGACTCGAGTAAGACCTGGGCGTTCCACTTTTGCGCGGTCCGATAGTCTTAACAATCAATAACAGCCCCAATGTTGGCTCAAATAATCATGCTGTTCTTACTAAGATAAGCTCGCCGAAGGATTCACAGGCGCGAAGGTGTGTTTAAAAATTGTAGATCTGAACTTAAATTGTCGTCGCGGCCATGCGTGGCTGTGCTGTGCTGACGACCCATACGAACTGTCACCCGTTGACCAATGTCAGACTCCACAACCTTAAGTTTGAGTGACGTTCATCCATGAATAAAGCAGGTCAGAAAACTTTGTTGGACCTACAAATGGGAAAGGTCAATGCACATCAAAAGTGTTACGTGCCTGACTACTATTAACCTACGTAACGTTCCGTCCTGACCTCGTCAGCTATTCGCACGCATCAGACGCATCATACCACGCATACTTCAAGAGCCATGGCCGCCCACCGTTCTGTGAAGGAGAGCCTCTCAGCAAAAGAGACTCCAGCCATGGCTACCAAGATCGAATCCGCGGATAGAGGCCCCGCTCGCAATTCACACTCCCCCTCGCCTCTCCCGCTTTCGAGAACATGCCAGAACTGTGCGCATGCCAAGATAAAATGTACGCGTGTGAACCACCAGCATATATGTGACAGGTAAGATACCCCTATGTTATAATGCGCATAGTTCGGTTTTAACCCAGTGTAGATGCCATCGCCTGGGCAAGGAGTGCGTCTTCAGGCAGGCCAAGCGGCGGCACAATGGGAGCAAGAAAGACGTGTACGTGGCCGAGTATCCACCACAAAAGATGATATACTAACACCCAAAAGCCGCATAGAAGCTCTAGAGGCCAAGGTCAACCAACTTCTTAGTGTTACGTCTCAGGGCTCTGCTTCTCAACCAGCCAGGTCCACTCCACCAGAGCATGCAACCTTTGATTTTGGAATCGAAGCCCCAACACCAGCTGTTAGCTCTGGGGCAGGCAAAGATGTCATTGATGATGGGTGGCTCGATATGGACGCCGCAAGCCGCTATCTTGACATGTTCAGAACCGTTATGGTGCATAGATTCCCCTTTGTAGTCATATCTCCAGCAATGACTGCTCAAGAGCTTCGCGAGACAAAGCCGTTTCTATTCCTTGCGGTGCTTGCGGCGGCTTCGTACGAAAACATGCCACTGCAGCGACGACTCGGGACAGAGATCAAGCATGTTGTGAGTAGTAGGATGATTTTTGGTGGAGAAGCCTCGCTTGAAATTCTTCAGGGGCTTCTGGTCTATCTTGCTTGGTATGTCTTCTACGGCATGTAGCCATACTGTACTAACGACGTCGAACTTTAGGAATCACTATTATAGCCGTCCACGCGTATACTCCCAATTTCTCCAACTTGCCATCAGCATCGTGGTTGATCTGAGGATCAACCGACCACCACCAGTTGAACCTCCCAAAGTTGGTCTCACCATCGAGTTAGATCCTACCAAGAAGACAGATTACCCAGCAGTTTGGAGCCAAGATGAGAGGAGAGCTGTTGCTGGTTGCTTTTATCTTTCGTCGAGGTAAGTCGCTCAGCCGATTACTCATTAAAAATCAAGTACTTACTCTTGGAAAGTATATCTACCATGTTGCAGAAGACGTCAACGTTTCCATTTTCTACATATATTGACGAATACTGCAAATCCCTTCGTGATGAGGCCACTTGCCCAACTGACAAGTACGTGCTATACGTTGTGCGATTGCAAGCAATCGCGGAAAAGATAGACCGTCTGTATTCGCAGCGCGTCTCGGAGTTGAACCCTGAGTCTACTATCGAGCTGTTTGTTAAGCAGCTGCAATCCGAGATTGAGATGTTTAGGGAGCGTCTACCGTTTGATTTGACGGAAAGTTGTGCGTTGATTTCAGCTACTGGTACCGGATATCTGCTGACCCCCGTGCTTTATAGATCTGCTAGCGATGCAATACCATGCAGTGGAACTGAATCTTTACCAAATTGCCCTCCTCGATCGAAGTGCGGAATCGGAAGTGCCCCGGTTTGTCCCGTCGTCTGCCTGGCGTCTTGATATCTTATGCGCCGGTTTAATATCAGCCAAATCAATGCTTTCTCATTTCCTCTCAATCCCAGCACGCACCCAACTGGCACTCAGCAACTCGGAATGGATTCAAATTGGTGTGGCTATGATCGTCGCTTCGAAGCTCTCCGTTGCAACTCGCGGAACAACAGCTTCGCGCGAGACCATGGCCCTCCGTGATTCTCTTGGCATGCTGGGTTTTGTGAAGGAAACAGTTGCAGCCGTGAGCCAATTAGCGACCCAGGTTGTGGATTCTGAAGGGCGCCGGGATATTTTCTATCATTACTGGAAACGCGGCAAGCTCATCCAGATCTGGTACGAGAAGCACTCGCCGAGCCCCGCCAGTTTACCGTTACCACCCGCGGGATTCAATGGCTATTACGGAGATGGAAGCCACTCGAGTTCAGCCAGCTACACTCCACAAATCCCACAACAAACGGGCGAATATTTCGGCGTCGACATGGGGAGTGCAAACCTGGATAACCTCCTGCAAGCGGAGATGAACGATATTCAATTGGAACAATACGTTCCTGAAATAACCATGGATGGTATAATGTCAGATTGGATGTCGTATCCATTGCTCCCATTTTGATGAATCTCTGGGCATGTTCTTCGAAATCGAAACAGACCTGGACAGCACAGGCAACCTCCCAGCCGAGTTCTTTGTTGTCGTTGGTGTCAGCTTACATATCGTAAGCGCTAGATAGGGGACTTTTGTGACAGCTTACCAAGAAGGCTACGAATGAGCGCTGGCTCGCTTATAACTGAAGTATAGCGAGAGATGAAACTACGAAATTAGTGAATCCTACGACTGTGACATGGCGGGACCCCACTTGTGACAGTTTACTCATAGGGCGACGAATAAGGGTGGAATCCGTATCTGTTGGGGCCAGGTGCAAAGCGAAGCTACAAGATTAAAGAATCCTACGGCTGAGACATGACAGGAGCTGCCGTGGGGCAGAGAGAATCAGCACCTCATTTAAGATGATATATATTTGCAATTTATGCGTCTCTACGCCTATCAGAAAGCATGATTTGACTCGTAATATAAAAAGAATATTTCAAGGCGCCAAAGGGACCGAGTGCGCCAATAAACTCCAGCTACAAAGATGACATTATTGAGAATGAAACCAAATCCTCCAAGATTTAAGCATCCGCAGCATAGCGGCCAAGCTCCCTTGTTGTCCTACGTCAATTTCCTCAAGCGGTATCTTTCGACGACGCTGTATCCCAAACCAAGAAATTGGCAGAGCTTAGGCCAGTCGTCTCCCACGCGGTCACTATTTTTGGTAATCCTGAGTTCCAGCAGGTTCGCTTCCTGATCTGATTGGGCAAAGAAGCCACGGATCGAGCGTGGGTTGCTTCGGTATAGACTCGCGAATCCATGCTCACCGCCAAATCCTTCGCCGCCGTTTATGTATTGGATCTGCGCGACAGTATCATCCAAGTCCACGGGAAAGATAAATTTGGCACCAGACGACATGATACTATGTTCCTCTATTTCCAATTCCTCAGATAGGATGCCAAAAGTACCATGGCTGAAAGCTTGATCGGCACTACTGATAGGAGGGCCCCCAGGCTGCATTTGTTTATATCCCAGGGTCTGTAATGCTGTGCTGACGACCGCGATGCCTGTCCGGCTACTTCCGATGATATAAACCTGGACAGGCAATGATGCTGATTTGTGGCTTGACAACTCTTGGGATTGATGATGACAGCAGGCCAATTGCAGGATAGTGCCAATAAGTGCCACGACGTGGCCTCGCAAAAGAAGCATCTTCCTGCCTTGGCGCTGACTCCAATATGCAGAAGCGAAAGGGATGTGATTGAGTAATTCCAGAATTTAATGACGATGCCAGTTGGTTGCTGACAACATTTGAAGATATGAAGCGATACGATACGATGTAGGGATGCGGGATGAACGCCCAACGGCTGGCAAACGTGTTGGTAGAAGCTTTACTTCTGGACGCCGTCTTTATATGTGGAATACACTTTTTGGGCCCATAACTATCGGACGGTACTAATTCTCTATACTCTACTATAAACCTCAGACAAGACGGAGAATATGGTGTACCACCATCACCACAGGAGTTAGAGTTATGCTTATCCGCTTGGTCGGAGTTTCAACATGAGTCGGAGCGGACTAGGCTCGGAATTAGCCTTTATTGGCGAAAGGTCGCTATTTTTAACTGTAAACGATAGGCGGTGATGTACACACTACTGTGGAGGCTGAGTAGGAGGCTCTGTGATTGGAAGGAAGCCGCGCCGCAGCCACTGTGTACGTACGCCCCTGGACACGGACACGGATCACGCATGCCGATGATGCTTAACACCGACTATCATTGTGCGTTCAATTACTGCCCGACACGGACAAGTAGTAAATCCCGTGGTGTAATTTTAACGGTGTACATGCAGCGAGGCTGAAGGATCCTGCCAAAACACGTAAGCTAATCGCGTTTTGTAGCAGGATTCGGCGAGAGAGCTATGGCACGGACATGTCGACGGACGTGGGCTGAGGCTTACCTGTATTTCCAACCCCGGGGACGGAATGCCTTGTCCTTGTCAGAATGATTCTGTATGGACTATATAGAGGGTCGAGTTGCCTCCTGAAATGATGCTTGATTCATTCGATACCAGAAGCATCATCCCCAACCATCTGAATATTATTAATAAACCGCCTAGTCAAGATGCCGCAGTACGAGCAAATCATCACGTTCAACGGAACAATTCTCACAGATACGGAATACTGTACTCTAGATACATGCGACCTAAAGTATGCCAATTTCGAATACGTCCCTAACCTACCCGGAAACGTTATCTTCCTCGCCATCTTTGGCATTCTCCTCGTTCCCCAACTCTTTTTTGGAATCAAGTACAAAACATGGGGTTATATGGCCGGTATGCTCGGCGGACTCCTTCTTGAGATTATCGGATACGTCGGGCGTGTCCAAATGCACTTCAATCCCTTTACATTCAACCCCTTCCTCGAGTAAGCTTTGCCCCCCCCCCCCA
>JPJW01001688.1:0-20460 GCA_000750755.1 Pseudogymnoascus sp. VKM F-4513 (FW-928)
GTATCACACATCTTCATACCCACCCTCCCCTCCTCCCCCAACACCTCCTTCCCCACCGCAACCTCCACCGCATCACCAAACCGCACATTCCTCTTCTCCGCCTCCGCGATCCCGGTGCTCACCGCCTCAGCCTGCGTCGCGAGATGCGCCGTCAGGGCCGCGAGATTCGGGAGGGATTTGTGGAATTCGTTGGTTCTGTCGGGCTTATTCAAGGCGGTGGCCATGGCGGGGAATAGTGGGGTGGTGGTGGACTCCAAATCAGCGGCGTGGGATGCAGCGGTGGCGGTGTCAAGGGTGGTGAAGAATTGCGCGAGGGGGGAGGAAGTAAGTGAGCCTTGGATGTATTCGAGGATTTTAGCGGTAGGTACCGTGGCTGCTTCTTTCTCCTCATCGCCCCCCTCGCCACCGGTAGCTAATCGGTCAATCTCTCCCCTCAACCAGCCGCCGAACGCTGCCCAGCCTTCTACTTCACCTACAGTCACGGATAGGACGCGGGTGGCGGCGAGATTGAGCGCTGCGAGGGTGTCGAGAAGGGATTTGATTTGTTCAGGGGAGAAGCCGAGGGGTGTGCGGGGGGAGTGGTAGGATGCGAGGCCGTGGAGGCGGGAGAGGAGGAGGGCGGCGCGCTCGAGGGCGGGGAGGAGGTGGGAGTGTGTTAGTTTGAGGAGGGTGGCGAGAGAGGTGGAGACGGTTTTGTCCCAGCGTTTGTGGCCCTGGTGAAGTTAGAATGGTGCGTTTGATGAAGGCGGGTGGGGGGGTAAGATGGGTAGAGAAAGGTGGTAAGGGACATACACGTTCGGCTAGTTCATCAACAAGCCATTCCTTCACTTCCGGAAGCGTGTGACCCGTCACAACCTGATGATACAGCGCAGGCGCAATACTCCAATCCCCATTCTCCGCCAGCGTCTCATCGATATTCCCCAAGAACCGACTCGGCAAATCCTGCGTCGCCTGATACTCGGCCTTCATCAGCGCCTGCACCTGGTTCACATACCTCAACAAATTCTGCAGGGCGCTCGACCGCGACGCCAGCAGCGAGAGATCGCTATTGGGGTTCGTTAGGAAGCCGAGGTGCATGGGCACGAAGAAGAGGCCGCCGACGAGCGTGGATGTGGATTTCATGAGTAGGCCGTGCGTGGCGTGGTGGGGGTGTGAGGTGTGGTGGATGAGCTGGTGGCGGGAGGTTTTGGAGGCTTTGAGGGGGGAGGGGAAGGTGCCGATGATGAAGGAGGAGAAGATTGTGAGGTGGATGTGTCCCGTGGAGGTGCCGACGAGCATTATGGAGATGGTGTCGTTGTCGGCGGGGTTGAAGGGGCGGAAGAGGGCGTCGAGGGAGGCGCGGGACGAAAATATGTCTTCGCTGGGGGGTGTTAGTATAGTTCGTATAGTGATGGGGTGGGGGTCGTACGTGGTTCCGCCGCTGGGGAGGACGCTGAGCTTTGGGAGACTGGATTCAATGTCTATGGCGGCTAGATCTCGAGGGAGGTCGAGCAGCTGCGCTTTCTTCCCTTTCAATCCACCCCCTGCAGCATCTTTCCATAATGACCCAGCATCAGAGAGTATATCTCCCAGCGATTTTGACGCCGCCGAGTACGACGTCCATGCCAAACACGTGACTTCAGTGTCTTCCTCCTCTGATACAGTGATCTGATGCACCGTCTTATTACTCTCCGCGCCTATCAGCCTCACCGTCCCATCGCTCCAGGCAATGGCAATCAGTTGGCCTAGAAGTAGGTGTCAGTTTGGATGCGCGGGGTAGTTTCCACGGGGCGGGACCATACCATTTGGCTTCCACGCCAATTTCTGCAGCTCCAACGCAGCACCCCTCACCTTCTGACTCGCGCTGAAGACTCGTTGTCCGTTGAGACGGTAGACGAGGACATTGTTTTCTGCGCCGCCGACGGCTAGTAATTCCATAGACGGGCTGTAGGCCAGTAGGTCGGGGTTGGCGGGGGAGTGCAGGGTCTTTTCCGCGATGACCCGCAGCTGCACTGGGTTCGCCATTATGGACAGGTTCTGATGTAAAATGGTGGGATATATTTGATCATGCCAGCGCCTTTATCGAATGGAATTTATAGCACATCTTTTCACTTGGGTTGGGGTTGTATAAACTTCTAAGCCGGCAGGCGCGTCATGTCTGTTTATTCAGTTTGCTAAGCGAGCTCTTCGATTGGGGAGTCCGAATGAAAGGAGAAGGGCAGCAGCGAGGAATTGCGACTACAAATTGCTTTTACGATTTATGATTTTCATTTGGAGATTCAGTTTTACACAAGTCAATTCTAGTCAGAAAATTTCACGTCCTATCACACACACACCGACGCGTCGTGAAGCTCAACACATCATTCATAAATCGATAACGGCCTTCATCTATTTTCTACGTGATATCGACATTGATTTCTAGCTTCAAAGAGCCTGCAGCCTTCGACGCCATGCTCCCTGATTAAGAAACGTTCGTAACGCTCAATACATGGTCAAATCATTCAATAACGTAAGACTCTGTAAGCGACTTGATCTCTTTCGAGAAAGTGACCTCCTCATCCATCTCGACCAGCGATACAGCAGTGACCTATGGGGATGGTAAGTAAATGAATAAGGCCGGGAATAGGGACCATAACTTACGTCAACATCGACATATGGCGTCGTCTTGGAGAACCTGATATGCATTGGGAAAAACTCATTCTCGTCGTGAGCTTGGGCCTCGAATTCGAAAGAGCCGCTTGCGTTGTCGTCGTCAACCATTCCGATGGTCCATTCTAAACTATCGCCGGATACTTCATATGTGGCGTCGAAGCTGGAAACCACGGGCTCGCTGGTGGCGAAGGGGATGATGACGCTGGCGTCCTTTAATGCGTCGCCGCCAGTAAGTTCGTACTCCACAGTAACGGTATAATTGTTGTCCGAGCCCTTGTTCACCCACACGGTGAAGGTAATGGGGATGGCGCTGCTATCATCCACCTTTGGCGTAGCTCTCCACCTCAGCACGCCGACAGAGTTATTAACGGGGAAGCCCTTTGAAGCGTTGCTCATCTGGATGGCCTTTGAGCTGTTGAAAAGGGGTCGGTCCACATTCGGATGGGTCTTGAATTGAGCGCCGTGGCTTGCATTTGCCGTCAATTCTAGCTTCACCTTGGTGAACGACTCGTCGGATATTCTTAGTTGGAGGTCACCCTTGACCTCTATCGAGTTTACGGAGCCTTCCCTTGTCAACTTGGCGTTGATGGTCTCGGCGATTGTGACGTGGATAGCATCCCTGTCGAGGCCAGATTGCAGGCTGTTGGAGCGTGCGTGCGCAGCTGGTGCGGTTGGGGTCTGGACAGGAACCAGAGGCGAGGTGTCCTCAGCCTCGACTCCCATCTCACCACGGACGCGCTCAAACATATCTGTAGTCTTGGACTTCTTTCCCAGTTGCATACCCTTGCCCTTTGGTGCGGCGGCCTTGTATGATTTATTCTTCTCTGCCTCATAGGAGTCGTAGGTTTCGGTAGTGGGCGTCCGCGCCGCTGGAGTGTATGTAGGGTAGTTGGGAGCCCGTGGTGGGGCGTTTCTGCCGGATCTCGACACCTCCTTTCGTTGCATCTCCAATTGCTTCGCCTTCCTCTTGCGCTCTTCCGTGGCCTCGAGTTCCTTGTTGCGGGAGATGATCTCCTGGATGCGCTCCTCGTGAGACTCCATGTCCAAGAATGTCTTGATCTGGCTGATCGAGAGGTTCTCGCGGTATCCCAGTGTGACGATCTCGTCAAAGGCGCTCAACAGCTCGTAAGAGTTCCTCAAGATCTCACGCTCATCCAAGCTCCTGCATGTGCTGGTAACAACTTGCGCGAAGAGATGAAGAGAGTCGATGTCCTGGAGGATGTTGGATTGGCGGTTGGTGATGAGCACCATGTAGAGCTCGTCGAGGGGCTGGTAAACGAAGCGCACATTGTCCTGCTCCACCGTCGTATGCTGAGTTCCTCTATCCGCCAACTTTGGGAATCCTGCAAGCAGGGCTTCCACTCTTGAGCGCTGCATCTCACGGAACTGACGTGAGAGGACCGCCTTCCCCCCGCGGGTGCAGATTGACGCTGCGAGAACGACCTGCCATCGATAGTTAGAGGGGTAGATTCATAAAAAAACGTAGGCAAATACACTGACCATCTTGATTAGTCTGTAAACAAGGCTTATGGAGAGGCAGTGGTCCTGTTGTTTGTCCTGTCCTGATTTACAGGAGCACCTCGCATTTGTGGACACGGTCGGTGGGAGCTCAGTTGCAGGGGGTTAATCCGACCCGCAACACGTGATTCGTGTGCCTAAACACGTCCAAACCACGCTTTCAATTAACCACGCTCTGATAGCTCCCGAACACCACAAATTCACCCAAGGAGGCAATTTCCCTTATACGCCATCGAGGGATATACACGCCCTTATTAATATCCCGGATTCACGAGCAAGGAGTTTCTTCTCCAACACGAACACCGCAACACCGAAATACCGCCAACTACCAACTACCAACCCCCTCCGAAAGCTCTTTTGTTCCAGAATTCTTATATCTCGACCTTCACCCTCCACCTCTTGCCACCATTAACCTGCAAGCTGGACCTGGCAGGTCTTCGTATGAATTTCTGGTGAATAGTACCCGAAATACTCTATTCGCACTGTGCCTACGAGACCGACGTACCAGCATCATACCACCCTGAAGGCGAAACCCGACCCGATAATTATCAATGAGCAGCATCCGAACCGCGACCATATTTACGCCTCTCAAGATAGCATAAGTATCTAAAACAAGAATACAAACATCTTACAGAACCGCCACATTACGACACGTCGGACACCGATAAACCGGGCGCCTCAGTTGAGCCCGGTGCGTTCAAAATGGTTGTCGACGAAATGGAGATCTCCTACGACGGGCACGATGTCGACGATGATATCGACATCAATATTGACATTGAGCCCGGAAATCACGATGAGGACTTCATTATTGAAGACGCCAGATCGGACGCAGGCACCAACGATGATGTGATGCTGGATGAAGACAACGCATCCTACAACATGGAAGATGCTGATTATGTGCCCGAAGAAGAACTCCAGGATGCCATCGATACCGAAACGATTGACGTATCCGAAGTTGAAATGCTAAGGCCCCACGAAACTGAAGAGCATACCTTTCCTGCCAACGCCGTTCCAAGCCCTCTCCAGAGTGAGGACCGTTACACGAACATTAGGCCCGTGGATGACACGATAAGTTCCACAGAGGCTGTCCAAGCTGAACAACTCCAGCCCGAAGAAGTTTCTAAAATAGTTGAAGAAGTTGCAGCACAACCGACACCTTCCCCAGAAGCTGATACCACCATTCAGAAGGCATCGCCGCCAGTATCTGATGAGAAGCCACAAGAAGTGGAAAATATAAACCCGCAGAGCCCGCCCCAAGCCCCGGAAGAACAAGTACAAAAACATGGCGAAGCATCCGAGGCTAATGAGAATGGAGAGAAGGTGAACGTTGAACAAGATTTAATATCCGAGGAGCGAACTATCACTGTGGGCTATCGAGGTTCTGAATACGCGCTGGTGGCATCGTCTGAATCCGATGATCCAGATTCCTACTTCCTGAAGGATTCATCTGTGCTGAAGGAACCACTATCTGCCCTTTTTTCTACCCTGCGGGACATCCTCCATGACGAAATTCCCACTGGTGATGAACTAGTGTTCACCATCGATGATTTGGGACTGGAAACTTGCGAAGTAAGTAATCCTTACTGCTATTTGTGGGCTTGTACTAACCATTCCCAGACTTCTACTGCCAGCACTGAAATAACCTTCTCCCAAATTGTGGATCTTCATACCACCCTTGTTCGCAACGATGGCGAGGACACTTTGCCATCGCTCTACGTGACTCTGGGAACTAAATCTGAGTTTGGTCGATTTTTTGCAAACCTAGTTGAAGATGCGCGGCAAGGTAAAGGACTACAGGAGGTAGCTAAGTCATGGAACGAGGACATCGGCCTAGAAGTTTGGGGAGAGTCAGAGGCATATGATATTAATGGCATTGACGACGACGAAAGTGAGCAGGTGGAAAATGTTGAATTGGGGGAGGATTGGACTGAAGTTGGCTCCGTCCAAGACGTTTCTCCAGGATCCCCTTCCGCGGAGGCACCGACAGAAGAAAAGCCTACGACTTCAGATGCAGTTGAAACTGACACAGCCCAAGCTCCTGAGGTGGCCAAGGAAAATGAGCTGAGTGAGCCGCAGACTGAGAAACATGAAGCGGAATCGACCAAAGCGGAAGCAAATGGCAGCCACGAAGAGGAAGAAGAAGAAGATATTCTTGACTACGATGACGAGGATTACGCGCAGGGCGGGGAAGGAGTTGAAACTGCCCCAGAACAAGAGCAGACCGACTATGATCGACCTGGTATGTCCGAATTTCTTTCTTCCTTTACTCCCACACCTTTTGATGTTCATCCTCTAACTGTGACTAGCCCCTGCAGCGGAACCCCAAGCTACCGAAGGAATCCCCGATAAAAGCCGACGTTCGAGCTCGCAGACAATTGAAGGGACAAATGGGACTGATGCTACTGCACAACCAAGTATAGATGCGTCTGAAGATGTGAATGGGGCTGCAGATCCCGCAAATGATGTTGCCTCTACTAATGAGAACATTGGCCAAGAAGCCGAAGTGGGCGATAATTTTGAAGCAGGTGCTGACGAACATGAGTACCAACCCGAAGAGGGTGCAGGCCTTGAAGCGGTCGCCGATGAGCATGAACATCAAGCCGAAGTTGGCGAAGGTTTCGAAGCTGGCGCCGATGAGAACGAGCATCAAGAAGAAGTGGGCGAAAATTTCGAAGCTGGAGCTGATGAGCATGAACATCAAGATGAAGTGGGCGAAAGCTTTGAGACTGGTGGTGATGAACATGATCACCAAGACAACGGAGAATACGAGGGAGAAGCCCCGTATGAAGACAATGTAGACGCGTCTTACTACGTCGAAATTGAAGATGGCCACGCCCAGGAGACAAATGGTGAAGCAGAGCATGGCGGAGAACCTGGCCATATTAACATTGATACCGAGGCGGCAACTTTTGACACCCAGGAAAATAGAAATGCGGAAAATGATGGCGAAGGTGAAATAAGTTACGAAGACGACGATGTTGATGGGTCGTTATCTGTTCTCGTTGAAAACGGCGATGCAGATGATAAAACTGCGGTAACAGACCCCAACCAGAACCACAAGGAGGAGACCGATGAGATCGACTATGATGAGGACGACGAGGTCAGCCTGTTTGCAGGCTCAGGTCCCACGACACCTGCGAAACCGCTGGTGCCAGGGAAGAGGTCACATGAGGAGGATGGGGAGGCGAATGGCATTGACGGTCAAGGTAGGATTTGCTGCCCACCATGCATAGAACGATTTGCTAACTTCAGAACAGAAGCAAAGCGTCCCCGTTCATGATCGGAGACACTTCGTTTATACGTCAATTTTGTGCTTATGCATGAACTATCAACGTCCTCATCCTCACTCGTTTGCCTCGGAACTGGCGGCTGCACATCCCCGAGGAGTAGCTCGAGCACTCTCGAAGTGCGAGCCTCCACCGACATCGCCATTATGATCTGGTGCATCTGCACAGAACATCGACATACCAGGCAACGACAAGTTTATGGATGGAGTTTGATCATTGGAAAATGCGAGTTCATCACTAATTCGCATAGGTATGTTAATAACCACTGACTCTGCACCCCTTCCTCCCTGCTTGTCAATTTTCCCCATTAATCATTCAATACCCCTTCTTCGTTTGTATCAAAATCTTGTAATATCTATCGGGCCACCAATTTCCGCCACTGTGGAAAGCTCTTTAAGCAAGTGCAAGAGCATTTTTTGGTCTTTTCTACGTTCATTGCTTCTTCATTTGCATTGCACGGCTTCAAAAAGGATTCTGGGATGGGCGGATGGAGTTAGGATGGGATAGCACGTACGAACTTTCTTCTCTCGGGTATAAGATCGATCAGGAGAAGGAGATCTTGGCCACACTGCATTTGTATCGTAATGGCGGGCCGCGGTGGAGTGGATCGCATGCGCGTCCTCGAGTGCTGGGGAGGAATTTGCCCTATCGGTATTGAAATGTGGGGACGATTGGAGGCTGTGTTTGGACTACATAGCTAGCTTCACGTGAATTTGCGATTCATACCACAATTACGCCTATGCACTACTGAATCTGGGGAGAACATGGAGCCCCAAACTGTGCTCAATTGATGCTGGAAAGCGAATGCTATCTGGGCCGTGATATCTACTGTAATAAATGCTGAAGCATACGTAATATACTGATCCATGGACTTATTTATATAGATCTTCGTACGTACTGTAAATCAAACTGACGCTAATCGTACGAGTATAAATGAGCGTAAGGGGCTGGAGTGCAAGGGCCATGTTTCAACTCGCTTAACCGCGATGTTCCTGGTGTCCTTGTGAGAACCGCAAGAAGCCAGAATTCTTGTCTGGACTGACCCCTCATACATAACTTCGACTATCAACAAACTTTGCCACGAGCAGTACCGTCGCGGTAGAAGCTTCGGACGCCCAGCGACAATTCCAGCCATCGCGGACCGAAAACCTGTTCATACCACCCCCGACGCGCAAGCACCCGAGGCCCCTGCTCCGCGAGAAGGCCTCGACTGAATCGCAGAGTGACAACAAACCCTCCGCATGGAGAGTCGCATACTGAACGCCATCATCGACAAGCTCTTGCGAGGCTTTCCTTAACGTCGAGCTGTCTGCAGACGCTCCTGCTCGAACACTGGGCTCTACTGCTCCGTCCCCCGGCAACCGTTGAAGGATTTCCCCAGGACTCGAGCGCAAGCTCAAAGACGTTACACATCCATACATCCCACGTGTCGCCGTAGCGACCTACCTCCAAAATGATAGAGGACAAGTACGTCAATTGAAGGCTGGGCGCCAGTACCTTGAGCTGGCGCGTAGTGGGGGAATTCGAAGCTGATTGCCACTGTGTAGATATATCGGATTGGCCTTGGCCGTCGCGTCCACGTTGATGATAGGTGAGCAATGCGTATACATCAAGATGGCGCCGAAGCTAATTGCGATTTCTTAGGCACGAGTTTTGTTATTACGAAGATGGTACACCACCCTCCCGGCGAGCTTGTTACCGAGACAAAACGACGATACGATCCGAATACTGACTCTGTGTAGGGTTTAATGCACGCAGAAGAGCATCTCGGGTTTGAAGGAGAAGGGTTCACATATCTTAAGAGTCCAATATGGTGGGCTGGCATAATTACGAGTATGGCCTTTGCTTTGTCGAGTTTTTCCGTTTCTGACGACGTGTCTAGTGATTCTTGGAGAGGTCGCCAATTTTGCAGCATACGCCTTCGCGCCAGCCATTTTAGTCACCCCATTAGGTGCTCTGAGCGTCTTAATTGGCGCCGTTCTTGGGTCATACTTCCTTAAGGAAGAGCTTGGAACGCTGGGTAAACTGGGTTGTGCGATTTGTCTGATTGGATCAGTTATCATTGTGCTTCACGCGCCTCCGGATGCTGATATCGAGACTGTCGATGAGATCCTGCACTATGCGATTCAGCCAGGTGAGTGTCGTTGCCGTCATTTGTTGCTTCATTGCTAACCCTCGCGCAGGATTCATGCTTTACTGCCTGATTGTCGGTGCGTTTACCGCTGTCATGATCTACAAGGTTGCGCCTAGATATGGCCGCAAGAACCCATTGGTGTTTATCTCCATCTGCTCTACCGTCGGATCCATTTCGGTGATGTCGGTGAAGGCATTCGGCATTGCATTGAAGTTGACTTTTGCGGGCAAAAATCAATTTTCGCATCCGTCGACATACGTCTTCATGATTGTCACTGCGGTGTGCATTCTGACACAGATGAATTACTTCAACAAGGCTCTAAGCCAATTCCCAACTTCCATGTAAGATCAGAGCCCAATGCCCCTACCTGACTAGTTTCTCACACGGTTATAGTGTCAACCCAGTGTACTATGTTACATTCACCACGGCTACACTCTGTGCTTCATTTATCCTATTTGGCGGCTTCAACACGACTAATGCGGTCAACACGATCTCTCTGCTCTGCGGCTTCCTTACTATCTTCACTGGTGTATACTTACTTAACCTGTCACGAGATGACCCCAATGGACACAGGATGCTGAGTGGGCAAGGGACCGATGGCATCGCGACGGACATGATTTCGAGCATTCAGACAAGGCGAAGTATGCAAGCGCGAAGGAGCGTCGGTGATCCTTCCAGGATGAGCACCGGCAGCTACGGTCGAAGCGACCGCGACGGGCTCATTCGCTCGTATGACGATGAGGAGAACGTCGGCTTGAACGACTTGACCGAGGAGAGCGAGAATGACGCCCCCCTGCGGCTAAATGGAAAGACCAGGTCGAAGGCCAATGGCAATTACATTAAGCCAATCGACGCATCTCGAAACAGTTCACGCTCGAGGGGCGGTTCGCGATCACCAATGCGCTCACCAATGCGCTCGCCGAGGATGTAAGGGAGAGTATTTATGACGCATATGTCCGGTTTCATATTGTATATGGCCTTTGGGTGGTGGAATCTGGAACGGCCTTGGTTACCGGGGACAGGGAATGTATTGGTAGTAAAGGGGGACAAGCCTCCACGTGGGTATTTCCGTATATATATCAAGACGATGCATGAGGCTATGGCGTTAGGGGAAGCTTCTGTTATCACACAGCTCGCATTTTGGGTTAAATGTACTTATACATCAATTATCTGGCATAAGCGTACAATGATGATCAAATTTCTAAAATCTAGGCCTGGTGATACACAGCACATAAGAGGCAAGATGAAAGGTTCTAGTTTTGTGGAACTTCACATATTCATTGGCACGTCATAATCTTTTGTTTGTGAACCCGTTCAATTATTGTAACGGTACAAGCCTCCGGCAGGATATACCGTAAAGCTCGAATGCAAATGACCCACACGCCCGTCGATATCAGACACCAATGACCTACTGCTCCTCAGTGGCAGCAGCCTCACCCTCACCCTGCTCGGTAGCACGCTGAGCCTCAGCGGCGGCCTGAGCAGCCTGGGCCTTTGCACCGTAATCCTGGGACATTGGCTGGACAACTGGGTCCTCGTTCTTTGGCTCGATGATGGTGACGGAATCAGGAAGGGACTTGGTTGGTCCAGACTTTCCTTCTGGGTCAGATCCACGCATGATCTTGACCTTGATACCGAGGACACCCTGGCGGAGGAGAACGTGGCGGGTAGCGGAGTCGATGAAATCCTTGGCTGGCTGACCGGAGTGGATCATGAAGCCGTCGGTGAACTTCATGGACTTGGCACGGGCAGCACGAAGCTTACCGGAAACGACAACCTCGCAACCCTTGGCGCCAGACTCCATGATGAAGCGGAGGACACCATAGCAGGCACGACGGACGGCGAGACCGTTGAGGAGCTTGTAGCGGAGGGACTCGCACTGGGCGACGGCGGAGAGACCACGGTTCTGGACCTTGGCGGCGTAGAGGGAGACGGAGTTCTCTGGGAACTTGAAGCGCTTCTGGATCAGAGATGTGAGCTCGCGGATGCGACGTCCCTGCTCGCCGAGGACTTCTTGGGTGTGAGTTGCGCGGATGATGATGTCGGTGACGGTGGGGGTGACGCGGACTTCGACACCGGAGTATCCCTCCTCAGCAAGCTCGCGTTGGAAGAACTCGTTCAGCTCAGCGTAGAAGACACCATCTGCGATGAACTTCCTCCTCTTGGAGCTGTAGAAGAAATCTGTTAGCGATCATGATTCCATTGCCCACTTCCAAAACATTTTATATATTTTTTTTTCTCCAACTGGGTAACGGGGAATGCATACATAGCGGCACCTGGGACACCGGAAGCCATGATTGTGGTTTGTGAGGGTGAATTGAACCTGTGTGTGAGGTTCAAAACTTGCTGGTCGTCGATGGTCGTGGGGTGGAAATGGAGGGCGGCGCGGCGATAGGAACACCTTCGTTCAAGTTTCGCGATTGACCGGTTGGGACATTTAGGGCTACGGATCCCCTGTAACCCTTATTCTCTGCCGAGAATTCGCCGGTGGGCGATAAGCGATAAGCCGCATTGTTGACCAAAATCACGCTAAGATAAGAATACCCTAGCGCGGGCGAGCCTTGTGGTAACCTCGCCGGATACTGGGACGATGGGGGGCAGGAGCAATGGTCGCTGACTGAGGGGTATATCAAAATACAGCATTCCAACGGAAGCTCTACTTGTTCTACCTCTTGCATACCATTCTTTCGTTAGGCCTCAATCTCGAGGATTTTGTATCAATACCTTTCATCTCTTTCGCTCTGTTAATACAAGCTTGCCAAGCTAGTATTATGTCTTCTTGATCCGACCAAGGTGACCACAATCCTTCGGGCCCAACTACGCAACAGTTTTCCGATCCGGCCCCTTTCCTCCGATCAACGACGGCAATCATTACTGCCATGGAGAAGATTAAAATACCCAAGGTTAGTACCATGTCGGAGGCATAAGCTGGCTGTGTGACTAAGTTCGGACTACAGGTTGAGGGGGTTCACGCGCTCAGCAACGGCGGGCAGCAATTCAAAGGCACACTTCATCTGACGAACCACCACCTCATATACTCTTGCAAACCGATAAATTTGAAAGAAGGGGACCCTCGGGCGCAAAAGACAAGCGAATTTTGGATTACATATCACATCATTTCACGCTGCACCTTCCGTCCAACCGCGCCCGGTTCGGCCATCCCCTCCAACATCCGCATACGGGGCCGAGACTTCAGTTCTATTACTTTCAACTTTGATGATCCCACCCAGGCTAAAGATGTATTTGAAAGCATCAGAGGATTGACCTGTCGCCTAAAACGGATCAACAAACTCTATGCGTACCGCTACAAGAGCAACCCAAAGGAGGAGCCGATCAAGGGGTGGGAGATATATGATGCGAGGGCTGAGTGGAAGAGACAAGGGATCAGCGAGAAGGGGGTAGACCAGGGTTGGAGGATCTCGACCATAAATTCGGACTACGTGTTTTCGCCGACTTATCCGGCTTTACTTGTGGTGCCTACCAGCATTTCAGACAATGTCCTCAACTACGCTGCGAAGTTCCGATCGAAAGCACGCATACCAGCCTTAACATACCTGCACCCAGTCAATAACTGCTCCATTACACGAAGTGCCCAACCGGGAGTTGGCATTCGCTCAGCTCGAAGTGTTCAAGATGAGAAGCTCGTTGGCGCATGCTTTTCAGCCTCTGGTAACACTTCGCCTGGCTCGACACCAGACAAAAGGCCCAGCCCATCTGCGAGCCAACTCGACATAGTTGAGATAAGCAATGAAGATGCCAACATGGCTGATACAGGCACGGAAAAGTTAGAAGACATCATGATTGCGACTGCGGAGGACGCCGAAGACCAGCCGCGTATCTACGGCGCGCAACGCCGGAACCTCATTGTTGACGCACGGCCGACGGTGAATGCTTTGGCCCAGCACGCCGCAGGGTTTGGATCTGAAAATATGGATAATTATAAGTTTGCGACGAAGGCGTATCTTGGAATTGACAACATTCATGTTATGCGGACGTCACTACGGAAGGTTGTGGAGGCTCTTAAAGATGGCGATCTGACACCGTTACCACCGAATCGCGACCTCCTTGCCAAGAGTAACTGGCTCAAGCACATCACCAACATATTAGACGGTTCTGCGCTCATTGCTAGACAAGTTGGTATCCACCACTCACATGTCTTGATCCATTGTTCCGATGGATGGGATAGAACCAGCCAACTTAGCGCCTTATCGCAGATAATGCTGGATCCATACTATCGCACTTTAGATGGCTTTATAGTATTGATAGAGAAGGACTGGTTGGCGTTCGGGCATATGTTTCAACATAGAAATGGATACCTCAACTCCGAGAAGTGGTTTGTTACAGAATACGACGGTCTTGCTGGCTCTGCTGTCCAACCAGGAATGAACGATGCCCCGCGGAACGAGACAATTGAGAATGCCCTGGCGAAAACAAAGAGGTTTTTCTCGAAGAGGACTCCCACCGACGAGGTTGATTCAGATGGCGAGCCGATATACGAAGAGACGCCTGGTTTGTTCCGCGCACCCGCGAAAGGTACACCCGAGGAAGAGGAGGCAACTAAAGAGAACGAGACGAGCCCTGTGTTCCACCAGTTTCTTGATGCAGTGTATCAACTTTTACGGCAACGCCCGAAGCGTTTTGAGTTCAACCAGCACTTCCTGAGGCGCCTCATGTACCACACATACTCGTGCCAGTACGGTACATTTCTGCACAACAACGAAAAGGCTCGCTTGGATGCGCAAGTCTCTAAACTGACCAGAAGTGTATGGGACTACTTCCTAGCGGACCGTGCCAAGTTTTTAAATCCCGATTGGGACGGCGGCGAGCTGGACGACCATGTTAGGGGCAAAGAGCGTTTACTATTTCCCCGTCTTGAAGAGGTTAAATGGTGGCACGAGCTTTTTGGAAAGACAGATGAAGAAATGAATGGGCCAAGCATCCCTCCTGTAGAGCAATTTCATCAAAGATCTGCGTCTCGGGAAGCCAGGACGGGGGTCTTGACCGAGGTCGAGACGGCGAATGTAGATGTGGTCAGTGGCGACCTTAAGCCGGAAAGCGCCGTTAATGCGAGCCCGAGGCAGCTCAATAGCGGCAATGCGGTTGGACTTTCTGGGCTTCGAAGCTCTTTATCAAACCTAAGCATTGGGAGTATAGCACAGTCACAAGGTGGATCAGGAACTAGAACCCCAGCCTCACGGAAACCAGAGGAAATGGAGGTTGAGATGAAATGAAATAACGGTATTGATGACTTGGCACATATGAACACTGGGTTAGATGTAGATAGCCTGGACAGCGATGATGGAGTTACGTAGCGGATTGGGCTTTAAAAATGCGTTGGATGACGAACAAATCAGTTAGTCAAAGCGTTGATCATGCACATTATCATAACTTCGGGTCTAGCTTGCTATGAGTGATACTACATGCGATGCTTTTGGAGCTTTAGAGCTCTGATCCATATACCTCCGTGTGCACATTACTTTTTCGTTTTGATCATAAGAACACCTCTAGGTTGATCTCTACTGTGCTAACCGGATATCTGTAAAATAGAATAGTTAGCGACAAATTGGGACTAAAAGATGCCTGTAGAAACTTACCTAAGCTCGAACTTCTCAAGCACCGTAGGATGCAGGATTCCGAACTCTCCAACCCTCGCCTCCTTTCCGTTTATCCGCAGCCAGATCGCAGCCGCGTGGCCAGCGAAGAAGGTCTCCTCGTTGATCTCCTCGATCCAGTACCCGTCCTGCTTCGTTGGGTTCTCGGAAACCTTGTAGTCCAAGCTCTTGCTCGTCACATCTGCTGCAATCAGGAAATCCTGCTTAAGCATCAACAAAACGCGATCAAGCAGACCGTGCACCACCTCGAAGCCACTGGTCTTTCCGTACCACGCGGCGGCAAAGTGGCGCTCGTTGCGTGCCTTGCGCTCGAGAGTCTCGTCCTTGAAGGCCACATCCGAGACCTCGAAGACCTTGATCGGCAGACTGTGCTTCTTGTTCTCGCGGATGGTCTTGAGGAGACCAGGGAGGAGCGAGGTGCGCACGATTTGGTACTCAGCGGTCTTGGGGTTGGCGAGTGTGATGGCCGTGCCGTTGTCCTTGCGGTTGAGCCAGCTGAAGTTCTCGTCACGCGCGCACAGGATTAGCGGCATGACTTCAGTCCAGCCGGCCATGGCGGACTCGAGGCGGACAATGTCGCCAAGCTTGTTGATGGGCAGGGGCTTAGCGATGGTGGCGGACTTGTTGGGGTTGTTCCTCGGGAGTCTGTTGAAGCCGTAGGCGACGGCGACATCCTCCATGATGTCGCATTGATGCAGGACGTCAGCACGGGTTTGCGGGATGGAGACGTCGAGGATGTTCTTGTCGGTCGAGGATGGAGTGGCCTTGTAGCACATCTTGGTGAGGAGCTCACAGAGGCGCTCAGGGGTTTCCGAGAGACCGCAGCAGTTGTTGATATAGTCAACCTCTGCCTCGAAGCGGCGGTAGGAGAGATCTGGGGTGATTCTAGTCTCGCCATTGTGCTCTGAAATAACCTTGACTGGCTCAATTGTGAAGGGCTCCGCGCAGTACTGTGAGAACATGGAGACCACGATGTTGTTTACAATCTCAACCTTGGTCTTGTCTGTCGCTGTGCACTCGATGAAGACGTTCTTCGATTTGAGGGTGATTTTAGAGTGCTCTCCATTGATGATGGGGGGTAACGAGCACACAGTCTTCTTGGAGTCGAAGACAACGGGGTATACTGGCTTGTCGCGGATGATATGGAGGAACTTGCCAAGGTGCTTGTCATTTTCGTAGAACTGCATGAGTTCCTCGCCATTCAACTTCTTGGTCTGGTTCAAAGGGATGAAGCTGATGTCCTTTGGCGGCAGCGCCTCGTATGTGAAAGGTCCTTGGAGCGTATCGAGGTCATGGGTGCCGATGGATGCCAGTGTCCGGTTACGGGCCAAGTTGGCATGCAGCTTGTCTTGAAGTGCAATGAAAGAGTCGTAGCTTGCTTGTGTGAAGGTGACATTCCTCAGGATGGCCGCTGAGACGTATGGTCGGACTTCGGCGGTCTCTTTCGACACTGTGAGGGTTTGTAGCTCTCCGCTGCTCGGGGTCACCAGCTTGTAGTTTGGCAACGGGAATTTTCCCAGGAAGATCTGCAGCATGAGTGCAATCCCCTCGAAGCACAGCATATCATAGCGATTTGCGGGGATCTCGATTTTAAGTTGTGGTGCCTCCTCCTTGCCGTTAACGATCGGCCGCGTTTGGTCCGTGGTATCCTCGTCGAGTTCGATTCCAAACTCGAAGCATAACTCTTCGAACTCTTCGGTGGTGTATCTGTGAGTTTTGTTAGTAAAGATCTTCTTGGATTATCCCACAAGGACCCCTCACTCTCGGCCAAGCGCCTTGAACAATTCCGCCTTGTCAACACCGATGGTAGGCATTTTTGCAGAAAGTGATCAGCCTATTCGTTCAAATATAAAGTGGCAAGATCGAATTAATATCCAGGAGCGCACAGAATTGTTGGCGCACCTGTGGTTATCTCCGGCGCGTTCTGGCTCTTTTTATCATGCGCTGAGTCAATGTCGAACTCTTAACGTCGTCAAAATTAAGTGGTCCGTGCGCACCAACTTCCACCTTTAATTCGCATGCTAAGACACAACAAGGTACACCGGATATTTGACTTCATTATACAGCCCAAGCATACCAACGAGAAACGACAACCCTGTGCATAGTCGAATATAGCATCTCAACAATTGGGCGAAGCTGTACAGGTTCGTCTTGCCCCTCTGCCTGCCCAGCTCCAGCTTTGTGTGTAGGGCTTGCTGGCCTGATATGGGGGCGGCTACAACCCAACCCACCGTCATCATTACATTCCAAGACCCCGCCTCTATCGACACCGAGCCTCATGGCCATATGATAATAGCCTGCACATAAACTGACGCGTGTAGACTCTTCATTTACAGTTACCTTGTCCCATATAGCCACGAAGATAGCAACATTGCCTGCTATCACCCCACTTTGCAGAGAGCAGCCGCCTCCGACACGCGATCAGGACCGACCCTCTCACCACCGCTCTCGAAGCCAAAGCGGTTTTATTAGCTGCCTCGAGCTCAACTAGCGGTGCTTTCAACTTGGCACAGTAGATCCTCAAACAGCTTCTCAGCATGGCCGAAGGCATAGATAAGACGGAGGAGCTCTACCCAATAGCTGTGCTCATTGACGAGTTGAAGGTATGTTGATACAACGACCTTATATGAGCCATCAGAGCGACAAGCTGGGAAGAGGTTAACACATGCATATAGCACGACGACGTTTTGCTTCGATTGAATGCAATCCATAGACTATCGACAATCGCTCTCGCGCTTGGCCCAGAACGCACAAGAGATGAGCTGATCCCCTTCTTAGATGGTATGTGCAGTATACGGCATGGCAATATCATAACAGTGCTGATACTAGGTTATAGAGTCTGTAGAAGATGAGGACGAGGTTCTCACGGCGTTGAGCGCAGAGCTCGGGAACTTCGTGGAGTACGTTGGGGGTCCAGAGTGGGGTCATGTTCTACTTTCACCTCTCGAGAATCTTGCTGCGATCGAAGAACCGCTTGTCCGCGACAAGGTGAGCAAACTTCTTGCGATATATTGCGACAGTGGCTAAAACATGTGCGTAGGCAGTAGAGTCGTTGAATAAGATTTGCGAGGAGTTGTCACCAAACCAGGTTGAGGAGTACTTCATTCCTCTTACGATCCGACTTTCCAAGGCCGACTGGTTCACATCAAAGATCTCCGCGACAGGTCTCTACAATGTTCCATACAAGAAGGCTTCGCCTCCGATGCAGGAGCAGCTGCGTCAACAGTTTGGGCTACTTGTCCATGACGAGACCCCAATGGTGAGGAGACAGTCATCGAACAACCTGTCAAAGTTTGTCAAGGAGATGCCTGCAACGATAGTTGTCGAAGAAATGATACCCCTTTTCCAGCACCTCGCAAATGACGACCAGGACAGCGTTAGGTTATTGACGGTGGAGATCTTAATCGCAATTGCGGAAGTGGTGCCGAAAGAGCAGCAGTCTAGCCACGGAGTTCTCTTGACTTCCCTCAGGAGCCTAATCGAAGATAAGAGCTGGAGGGTACGATATATGGTTGCTGACAGATTTGAGAAGGTATGGTTTTGACGTAATTGACAAATGTGACATAGGCGGTGTGCTAACCTCTCACAGATCGCAAAAGCAGTAGATGATGAGGTTGTTACAAGGGACCTTGTCCCAGCATTTGTTAAGTTGCTGAAGGACAGCGAGGCGGAGGTTAGAACTGCCATTGCAGGACAAATCCCCGGCTTCTGTCTTCTGTTAGACAGGGACACCCTGCTTAACGATATTATGGCTACGATCGAGGACCTGGTCTCCGACAGCTCTCAGCACGTCCGTGCTGCCCTTGGCACGCAGATCAGCGGTCTTGCTCCTATTCTTGGCAAGCAAGAGACTATCGACCACCTTCTCCCCATGTTCCTCCAAATGCTCAAAGACGAATTCCCCGACGTCCGCCTTCACATCATCTCCAAGCTCGAGCTTGTCAACCAAGTCATTGGCATCGACCTCCTCTCGCAATCCCTCCTCCCAGCTATCGTCCAGCTCGCCGAGGATAAGCAATGGCGCGTCAGACTGGCCATCATTGAGTATATCCCACTCCTTGCCAGCCAACTGGGCGTGAAGTTCTTCGATGAGCAACTCTCCTCGCTGTGCATGGCCTGGCTGGGTGACACCGTCTTCTCTATCCGAGAAGCCGCCACGCACAACCTCAAGAAGCTTACAGAGGTGTTTGGCGTTGAGTGGGCAAATGAGGCTATCATCCCCAAGGTTATGGCCATGGGCGCACATCCAAACTACCTTTACCGCATGACGACTTGCTTTGCCATCTCTGTAAGTTGCACATCATCTATTAAGACCACACGAAGCTAACTATTGTAATAGACCCTGTCATCCGTTGTCAGCTTGGATGTCATCTCACAATCCATCCTCCCAATGATGGACAAGCTCGTCGCCGACGAGATCCCCAACATCCGCTTCAACGTCGCAAAGTCCTACGCGCAACTGATCGACGTCCTCAAGCGTCTCCCCAACGAAGGCACCATCTACTCCATCGAGAAGTCCGGCCTGTCGCCCGCACCGTCCCCCAAGGGCCTCGAGACCATCCAAGAGCGCATCCTCCCCAACCTGGAGAAGCTGCAGAAGGACGACGACGTCGACGTCCGCTACTTCGCCACGACGGCCGCGAGCGCCGTGTCCTCGGACGAGATGCAGATTACGCAATAGATGGCGGGAATGGGATGGACATAAATCCGGGCTCAAGAGATAGCGGGGTTGCTTTTGCTGGAGGGAGGCAAAGGCGGGGAGGAAGTCAAATAATGACAATTAGTGACGTGATTTTTTTTCTGGAATGCCTTGCATGACAAATGATGTGGACGGCATCCTCAAGGGAGACGGACAGTTTTTCCTTGTTGGTGGTGTGTGTTCGCTGTTTGATTTTAGACCAGGAGCAGCAATACCAGAACCGTTCTTGTTGCTTGGGGCGCTAGTGAACGTCTTTGTCCCCCCACCTGCCCCCTATTCTTGTATGATAGAACTGTAACGAGAAGATGCATAAACCCGTCGTCAACCTAACTACCCCTTTACCTGTACCACGTGAAAATGAGGGTTTGTGCGTTGATGGGTGACACCCCAAAAATCGAGCTATACGAAAGTAGTTAGAACAACACCACACCCCCCTTCACCGCCTACCGGATTAAAAATATTTCTGCCTATCGATTTTCCCCCCTCCATCCGATTAACTCCACCAAAAACCCTCAAGCAGCAATTGTGCCCCTCACCGCAAGCCCAAGCTCCCACCTATCCACGGCCTCATTCTCCCCC
>JPJW01001690.1:0-14097 GCA_000750755.1 Pseudogymnoascus sp. VKM F-4513 (FW-928)
AGGGATTTGAGGTGTGGAATGTGAGGGGGCCGAGGGGTGTCGTGTTCAAGGGCGCTGGGAGAATGATGAGACCGTCTGCTCCTTGGTTTACCCCGGGCCCCTGGAGAGGAGGTAGCTCGTCGGCAGCGATCAAGCGTGTATATCGCCCGTTCCCTCGAGATAGGGCGTAGCCAGTGGCGGACTGGAGGTGGTGGTCCGTGATGATCATTCTCGGGGAATCGGCGGGGTTTGCTGGTGTGGCGCCGGGAGTTTGCCCAGGATATTGAAGGTGGTCCTTGTACACCGATAGCGCAGCGTTGCTGGTGACTGCCGACTTATTGATGAGCCATGGGTCCTGCGAAGGCCTTCCATCAAATGGTTGACCGAGTGCTGGTCGGCCTCCGCGGATACGGCCACCGCTATAGACTCCGTTTCCCCTGCCACATCATTAGCTGTGAATTCTTGTAAAGCAATGGTGCCAGCAATTGGGAGTACCGACGAGGGTGTGCTGCCGTTCAAGTTCAAGTTGGCCGTCAACGGCCATACATCGTCTATATCTGCCGAGTCTGGATACCTCGCGGGACGCTCCAGAGACGAAAAAAACTGATTCATGGGAACAATCAGCGTAGTATACGAGAGAGTAAGTGCATATAAAACCCAGCCCTTGTAAATCGCAGAGAATCGTGGGAGGGATTTTGGACAGGCTGGCAGGGAGGTGTGTTTTATACAGCCCACGAGGCATAAATGAGAAAAATTAATAAAGAAACCCACGGAAAGAAGGGAAATGGTAATGATATATACAAACCAGATCCCCCCTCCGACTATTTGACATGGTTTGATGAGGCGGCGTTTGTTAGAAACAGCAAATACCCAGCGGCGGGTGGTTGCATGGCGTTTTAGGTGGCAAGCTTCAAGACGCGGCGACAGGTTGCTCTGTTACGATAATGGCAGCAGGCGGGAATCTGATTGGATGCGGATGGTAGGTAAGAGAATTGAAAAGTTGATGCGCTGAGAGACGTGGATGACTAGACACGTAGTAGACTGCCATCATGAACAGAGCAAACAATGGCGATGTTTGATGGGACAGCGAATGTGAGTTATATCATAGGAGTTGTGGATGGAATGACACGCTTTTCACGGCTGCGGACCGGACCATGTTTGCGTGTTTGGGAGCCGGTTTATGGAGACAAGACATGAGAACTAAAAGCAAGCGAGGGTGAACTCTTCAGCGTGGTATCAAAATCTACTACGAGGACCAGTATCGGGGCTCCATCGGAAAGCATTAATCAATGAGTGTAGACGCTGTTCATAGTATGATGGTATCTATCTGTTGGTATCAGGAAGACAAACGCCAAATCGGCATGCCAGCCAGCCATTAACCGCATGCAAAGCACTCTCCCACCATCTAAAATGCTCCAAACGCCTCAAAATCCACAATGCATATCCACCATTTAACGCCCCTGGGGAGCCACACGCCACTGAGTCTGTGCACTCCCTCTAGACAGGCCAGGCGGTAAAATAGGCCTACTCTGCGCCGCCTGCAAGCCTCCCTGTAGATAATTCGGCGGTAAAATAGGTCTACTCCTCGCCGCCTCCTGCAGCTCCGCATCTCTCTTCTTCTTAACCAAATTCCCAATAACGCCCCTCAAGTACTTCCTTGCCTCATCCACAATCTCGCGCGGTTCCGTACTCATCTTCAGCGAATCGATCATCAGTCGAACCTGCGTCTCGGAGGAAAAATGCGGACACGCGGCTTTGACACCGCTTGCGACGTAGCCGTAGTGCGCGAGGCCGCAGAGCCCGCAATGTTCTGCCCCGGAGCGCTTAAGGGGACACTGGCCGACGACGTGCATGGAGTCGCAGGCGAGACACATGCGATTGAGAGTGGCGGTGTTGCCGAACGTCCTTATGAAATCGGGGTCGTCGGACATGTTCGGCACGCTGCGGACGATTCTGGCGCGCTGGAAGAGGTCGACTGTAAAAAAATGTGTTAATTAAACCTGAAATTTTGGTAGGAAAATCGAGAAAAGATAAGTATGGTTTGAAAATGCGGAAAATCAGAGATCCTCGCTGGCTGACATGTAGTCGCTCAACTCGGAATCGGAGCCTGGGGTTGTGGATCCTCTGGAGCGCTTTGCATCGCGCGCGAGAGTTGGTTCAACTGAACGCGGGCGCTTCCTGGCAACTGCTGGAGACATAGGAGTAGTCTGCTGCGCAGCCTTTGGCACCGCCTTCGTTGGAGATTGAGATTTCCTAGAAATCGCATCCCCTGATGGGTTTGCCAGAGGGCCAGCAACTTTCGGGGTGACCGTGACAACGCGGATGGAAGTATTCCCTTTCTTCGGAGCCTGCTTCCGAGGGACTTTCTCGGGAAGTGGCGCCTGAATTTGGGACCCATTACTTGGGGTATGACCGGCAGCAGCCGTGACTTTTGGCTTTCGCGGTGCGCCCTTAGTAGTGCCAGCCTTCTTGTCCACTGGAACAGAATGTCCAGCCGAGGCGGATCCCGAAGAAGCCTTGGCAGATTTCTTCACAACTGGAGGACTTGTAGCCGGATCCTGGCTCACAGCTTTCTTTGGAGGCCGACCTAGCTTCTTCGGAGGCTGATCCGGCTTCACAGCATTCTTCGAAGACTTGCCTACTTTGGCGGCCTTCGGAGGCTGATCCAGTTTCACAGCTTTCTTCGGAGGCTGGGCCTGTTTGGGACTCTTCTTCGGGGTTGCGTTCGCTTGAACAACCCGCTTGGAGCGCTTGACCGGAGTGCTTGAAGCTTTCTTCTCATTCTTGACGGGGGAGATTTTCGCAGGACTCTTCGAAGCAGGGGATGTTTGTATCATACCTCTTCCTCCCGATCGAGCCTTCGCTGCCGCAAGCTCGTTGGGATCAACAACTCCAGAATCAGACTCTTCCTCGTCTTCTTCTTCAGCATCTGTGTTTTGGCTATTAAACTCTCCATCGCTTTCACCCAGCACGCGGAGTTTCTTGGATTTGCGAGGCGTCAATTCCTCGTTAAGTGCGTCCTTATACCCACCAATCACCTATAAAAAGTTAACATTAGATGTAAACAAGGGGGGACCGAAAAAAAAAATGGCATAACAAACCTGTCGAGCTCGCTTGCCCCGTCCGAACTGCTTCTGCTTAGCCAACTCCTCACGAGCCGCCTCCGCCTCTCGCTCCTTGAGAATCTTCTCCCAGAAATCGGTATTCGGCGTCGGCTCCTCGGAATCAGGATCCCCAACATCGTCTAGAAGCGCGCCGGAATCGTTGGCCCAGATGCGGGCATACGAGAATTGGGATTCTGCGGACTTGTCGTCGCCAGTGTTGGTGGTCTCCATCTGGGTTCGATCGAGCAGCTTATCGACCGAGGCTGAGTCGTAGCGGATGTCGTTTTGGTCGTCGTCTTCGAATAGAGCTGTTGCGCCATGCTGTAAGATTGTCTGGAGATCAACTCCGGCATCGTCGTCTTCGTCCATGGCCTCGATAAGGGCATGGTCAAGAGCCATCTTCTTGCGGCCAATCTGCACGATTTTCTCCTCGGCACTGTCTTTTGTCATCAATTGAAACACGAGAACCTTGTTCTTCTGTCCAATTCGATGGGCTCTTGAAAGAGCCTGGAGATCTTGGTGGGGATTGAAATCAGGGTCCATGATAATGACAGTGTCGGCGGTTGCCAAGTTGATGCCGACACCTCCTGCGCGAGTGGACAGCAAGAATGCAAAGAGGGGTGACTCGGGCGCATTGAAGGCGTCGATACGCTTCTGTTTCTCCAGAGTACCAATAGTGCCATCGAGACGTTGGAATTGAAGTCCAAGGCCGTCAAGAAAGTCCTCAATGATGTCCAGCTGTTTCAAAAACTGGCTGAAAATCAGAACACGGTGCCCTCTCTCCTGGAGTTTAAGGAGCATAATCTCGAGGAGTTGAAGCTTTGAAGAGGCATCAACGAGGTTTCTATGCAGGACCGCACGGTTATTTGATCTTTCTTCGATCGCCTCACTGTAGACAAATGGATGGCAGAGGCATTTTCTCAGCTGCATCAAAATATTGCTCAAGCTTCCTCTCTCACTTGGCTTCAGTAGGGCCTGATCTTTGCCGAAAATAGATCTCAGGAGTTCTGGGCTCTTTGAAAGAATCGACTTGTAGAGCTTCTTCTGGACCGTGCTCATTGTCACAGGAATAATGACTTGGGCCATTGGTGGAAGGAACTTCAACACCATGGCCTTCGTGCGGCGAAGGAAGTAGGGCCGGATAAGGTCGTGTAGCTCTGGCAAGTTTTCGTTGGTCAACTCTTCGTACTTCTCATCCAGCGTGGTAGCATCAATATTAGAATCGAGAAATTGGAGGAGTGTGAAAAGTTCCTTCTTATTGTTCTGTAAAGGCGTGCCTGTCAGCAGAACTCGAAACGGGACCTTCAGCGCAGTCAACGCCCCGTAAAGAAGATTCTTGTCATTCTTAAGGCGCTGGCCTTCATCGACAATCAAACCGGCCCATTTGGTCTTCCGAAAGAAGGCCCGGCTGTTGTCATCGATAGGGGCCTCATATGAGGTGACGACAATATGAGCCGCCAGCTCGCTGCGGCCTTCGGGGAATAGCTCGTACTTCATGGCAGTCTCTCTAGATTCCCGAGAACCATAATACGTAACAACTCGTAGCGAAGGAGCCCACTGTTTAATCTCGCGACGCCAGTTGGGGCATGTTGAGTTAGGTACAACAATCAAGAATGGCCAGCACCTCGGTTTCTCCTTAATCAATGCAGTGAGTGCGGCAATGACCTGGATAGTTTTGCCCAGACCCATCTCATCTGCAAGAATCACATTCTTCTCGCGATGAAAATTATAGAGCAGCCAGTTCATGCCCTCCATCTGATATTCCATCAACTTCCCTCCAATCAGCGCAGTTGGTTGGCTTTCCAGAAGGACGTTCCTCTCGAAATTGGATTGTCTGTATTGGACCAGACGTTCTTTGGCCTTGGAATTCTGCTGTTTGAAGTATTTTCCAGCCACGAATTCCAAGTAGGCCGCATGGTAATCGGCATACCGTTCCGTCTCAATGGGCTGAGGCGGACTCTCCCAAGCAATCTCGTCGTAGCCCAGCCCCGTAAATTTGACAAGAACTTCATCGACCTCCTTGATGCGAGCTTTGTCAATCTCCTCGGTGTGAGTTGACACTCGGCTCGAGTATTTCACATCGAGAACAATCTCGATGCGCAGATATTCTTCCGGGATAGCATCGCTTTCGGTCATAACTGGCATGCCGTTATTCTGTTCTAGGCATCGGCGAGCAAATGAGTTTCTCATCATGGCCGCAGTAACACCCCATAACCACGCTCCAGGCTTCCACGAACAGCTGAAGTAGGACATCCCCTGCCATTTGACAAGGTACTCTTTCCCATCCTCAGTTAGTGACTCGAGCGTAGTACCTGGAGCATACGTATCCAGGTCGGCAGGTCTCCATGCAACTAGAGTTTGCGGTTTCCCTGGCACATCAATACACTCCTTGCAGTTCCACCGAGGTTCGTACTCGGCGTACCGGACTTCTTGCAGATCCGCCACATCGTCGGGGCTAAATGCCGAATCATTGAGAGGAGGGAGGTGCTCGAAATGGAAGCCGCGCTTGCATGAAACGCATCGAAATAGGAGATTGGCGTGATTGTTGATCAAATCTGGGGAAACAGGAGTAATCGGGTCGGTTCCTCCATTCTCTTCTCTCAGCTTCTCCTCTTGCTTGGATGTCTTTTTGGTAGAAAAAGGAGCGCATGCCAGACCGGGCTGCTTGCATTCTTGGCAGGCACCAAGATCAGGGGCACTCCTGTCCTTCTTCCGTGCCAGGCCAATACAGCGTCGGCACTGCATAACGAAATCGTCCACACCGACTTTGGTAACCATGTGCTCTCTCTGGCTCCTGTAGCCAAGGCAAACCTTGTGAATGGAAGTCGTACACCCCTGGCAGTGTATAAGTGGGCTGGTCCCTTTGTTGGAAGCTGTGCTCGCTCCAAAGCATACGTCGCAGCGCCGATTGTGAATGACTCTGAAGTGATCATTTGCAGCCAAAGGCTGAAAGATTTCCCGCACACTTATAGTCTTCGGGCCAACCTCCCCCTCGGAAATCTCCTCGGCATACAGCTCTTCATCTTCGAGGCGATCTCGCATATTCTTCGACACCTTCGTGCTCCTGCCAGACTTCCGAGTGGGCTCTTGTGCCTCTGAAAAGGAGTCATCGTAATCTCTCTTGCGTCGTCCAAACATCCCTGCTTTTCTGGACATTTTGTCTTTGGATGGCCTGCCTTTGGGACGGCCCGAACCTCGGCGCCTCACCACAATACCACTGGCATCGCTATCGACATCACCAGTCACATCATCAGTATCGTCGCCATTTCTCGACTGTCGGGTAAGTCTACCGCGTGATGTTGTGCCTAAGCTGCGACGACTCAGGCTGCGTGACGCAAGCTCATCTGACGAAGACTGGTCATCAGGTGAATTCATGTCGCTGTATCGTTTAGTCCTTGGTGCGTGTGAATCTGTTCTAGATAGCAAAGATCGTCGAGAGCCAGCAACTCGTGATCTTCTGGAGTCAGATTGATTTATGGAAAGCTCGTCCTCGTCGGAGGTGTTATAACTCGGCCGAAGTCCCCGTGTACTTGTCCTTGGTCTTGTGTAAGGTAAAATGCTAGCCTGTCTTGTCGAAATATGTTTCGATCTGCCTGCTCGACGTGGTATATCTTGTTCTTCTTCAGATTCGCCAGGGTTGTGAAAGACGTCAAGGGCGTTCTGGCCGTTGCACAGTTGAAGTAGACGTTGGAACGGGACCTAAGTTGGTAATGTGTGAGCTGATGTTGTGAAGTGAGGGTGAGGCAGCAACAGTGGCTAACTTTGGAAAGAGGAAAGCCGCCTAAAACAGAGCAAAGGTGTAGTTCGAGCTGATACCTCTTGGATTGAACAATTGGTGGTGGGTGATGGAGGATGGAAGGTATGAATGTGAGGTTGAGGAGGCAGATCAAGGGTGTAGAATTCGCCGGTGAATTTGTGCAGATATAATAGAATTTACTTACAATGTCGTCTCCTCCATCATCATACAGAATATGGTAGCTGACAGTCTCCGCATCCTCCACCTCCGACTGCACGTACTCCACATAACCATCGTCTGACTCCTCCGAGACCCATGTATACTCCTCCGCGTTTACAGCAGGCGGCAATTGGATTTCGAACGCAAGGCTACTCTTGCCCACTATCGACTCTTCAGATGCGCTATCCGCCATTTCGTGATCCCCAGTTTCGTCGTTTGCGAGAATGGGGCTGGTCATTCGAGGCCTATGTTGGAGCGAGGTGACGGACGGCGCACCCTTCAAAGGGGAAAGCTCTTGGAAACTCTGCAGCTCATCCACAGAGTCATCCCCGTCGTCTGCGCTGGAGGCCATGGTCGTCGAGATCCTCAAAGTTGTCAATGGCGTCGTCGCGACGAGACCATTGGAGGGGCGGTGGGCACTATCTCACTGTCTGAGGTCAGCTGGGCCGTGGGAACAAATTTATAGCTTGGGGCATCATACATAGCTATGCGAATAGATCTTCATCAGCCAGAAGCGCAAGACATACTCCTATATGGGCAGGCTCCTGGGGTTGTTGTTAATTATCTGAGCTGTAACTTTGTGGCTCCGATAACGTAGACGCGCTTCTTTATCTCAGCTGAATGGACGCGATCAATCGCGCGTGGAGATATTTTTTTGTGCTGTACAACTCCGCTGTCAGGACAGGAAAATTACTGCTTAGAGTCCAAAGTATCATTGGGGTTTTTCTACAAGAGTTATTTCTCTATTTTATACAAATATAATTAAATCTTTACTCGGATGCAGTACAAAGTGAGACTCTGATATTCCCGTCGTCATGGCACGGACGACCCTGCACTCCAGCCAATCGCCGCTAGGAAAGATACATACAGAAATGTTTCAATGGGTAAAAAAATATCACCGCCATCGCACCTCTCCAACCCCAACAACCACCGCTTAATGAAATGAGCAGCGTCACTCTCTCCGGGAGTTGCCAGCGCATAGCAGCCAAATCGCTCATCCTCCCTCTCCTCTACCCCTCCCTCCTCAACACCCGCTCCGCATCGCTAAACTCAGCCATCGGCCGCGGTCTGCGCAAATCGAAAGGAGTCGGCTTCAGGGGAAAAGAACGACCCCAATATGGCGCCTCCGACAGCCTCCGAGACTCTCGAAGCGACAGCGCGGATGTGAGGAGGCCCTCGGAAAACACTGGAGGCAGCCGTGGCTTCTCTCGCGATGATTGGGGAGGAGACGCCAGTCCGTCCGGTGGCGGCAAGGCAGAGAAGCCTCGCACGGGTCGGGATGTGCGCATACGAGCTGGGAAGCGCGAGGTCAAAGACGACAGGATACCAGTGCGTCGCTCGCGCGCGGCGCGATTCTACGACCCGAATTCGAGCTTTGGGAAGCGGAGCGCTGTGGGGAGGGAGAAGAAGGGGCTCGATGCACCGCCGCCGCCTGCTGCGGCCGAGGCTAAGCAGGACTGGCGCGGCTTTGCGAAGAAGGTGGATAGGGATTTTGGGAGGAAGCGGGATGATTTTGGGGGCGCGAGGATGAGGGATACGCATACACAGGAATCTAGGGGAGGTTGGGGCCGTGACCAGGAATCTTCGACTGCGCGATCGAGTTTCCGCTTCTCGAATGCGGAAGATAAGGGTTTCTCGTCCAGGAAACAGTTTGGCAGTGACCGTGGAGGCTTTGCCCCAGCGGCTCGTTCATCGCAAGAGAAAGACTTCTCCTTCTCCTCGAAGAAGGGATTCGAAACTCACCGCCGAGGCCCTACCCTCGCGGCCAGGGCATTCCAGACCCCCGACTCCCCCGCCGCGGAAGCCATTCCCCAGAAAACCAAACCCACCCAATCCATCATGGACAAGCGCATGCCCGTGTCAATCCCCTACACGACCCCCGCCTCTGAATTCCTCTACGGCACCTCCGTCGTCGAAGCCGCGCTCAGCTCTCGCGCAAACCCACGCCGCACACTCTACAAGTTCTACATCTACCGCGGCGCGAACCGCGAGTCAGAGGAGCAAGACCGCACGCTCGCGCGCCTCGCAAACAAGCAAAACATCCCCGTCGAGTACGTAACCGACGACTGGCTGCGCAAGATGGACAAGATGTCCGCCGGACGCCCACACAACGGGTACATCCTCGAGGCCTCCCCGCTGCCCAAACTCCCCGTCCAGAGTCTCGGCGAGCTCTCCATCACAAACGAGAAACAGGGCTTCAAACTCGTCCTCGACCACCAGTCCCGCGAAGAGGCAAACGTGAACGGCACCTCGGACTTCGTGCACGTAGGCTCCCTCGGCAAGACCGGCGACGGCCGCAAACCCTTCGTCCTCCTCCTCGACTCCATCCTCGACCCCGGCAACCTTGGCGGCATCATCCGCACCGCCGCCTTCCTCGGCGTAACCGCTATCGCCATCTCGAGCCGCAACTCCGCTGGCTTCTCGCCCGTCGTCCTCAAGGCCTCTGCGGGCGCCTGCGAGAACGTCAGGCTCTTCACTGTTAACTCGCCTGCGGGATTCGTGGCAGACTCCAAGGCTGCGGGGTGGAAAATCTATGCTGCTGTTGCGCCGAGTACGAATCGTGCGGCGAATCCGCCGTTGGCGATGACCACGGAGGAACTGTGTAATCCCCTCCTCGAGGCGCCGTGTATGCTCATGCTGGGTAGTGAGGGCGCGGGGTTGAGGTGGAATTTGAGGAGTAAGGCGGATGTCGAGTTGTCGATTGAGGGGAGTGGACAGAGGGGGTTGGTGGATAGTATGAATGTTAGTGTGGCGACGGGGGTGCTGTGTAATGCGTTTGTGAGTAAGAAGGCGCAGAGTGTGGCTCCTGCTGCTGTGCAGAAGGGTGAGGTTGAGACGAAGCCGGTGAAGGATCTCTTTTAGACCTGTGCTGTGGGATTAGAGGTGTACTTGTACTGTACGATAGATACGATTGTAAGAGTAGGACGGGGTGAGCAAGGGTCGGGGAAATATCTGTATAATATCTGTAATTATATTTGTCCCATCACGAGTATGTAGCCTACTAGACGCAATAACACCACACAAATTCAACTTGCATCAAACCTGCAGTATCAATTAAGCTGGTGTAACTGTACAATTCACAAAAAGTGCAAATCCCAACTCGTCAACTCTCATACCCTTCATATACCGCAATAAGTGGCGGTCGACCAATAATCTCCTCCGCTAAACGCGGTGGGATGGTGTAATGGTAGCACGTGACGTTGTGGTATATTGGCCTTCTGATATAACATACAAGCCCGTTTCAATCTGGGTTCGATTCCCAGTCCCGCCAGGAGATTGAAAACGTAGGTGGTTTGATTCCACCACACCAATTAATTTTTTGGATTTTTTTTTGGGATTTTTTTGATGCCCCGCTGAGCCCCTCCTCACAGGTTTTTAGTCAGTAAAATCAGTAAAATGCAGGGTTGGTCTGAGCTTTTTAGTTAGTAGTAGTCAATGCAGGGTTGTTGGTTGGCAGCGACGTCACAGACGGCTCGGCATACGATGGATTCTGGTAGTTCTGATGGGTTCGTCGAGAGCCAAGGCGCGTAAGGGAAGCAATTCAATAGATTCATCAGATTTATCAGCAACAATTTCTGCATCCGATATATCGTCGGTGTAGAATTGTAAAAAACATGATATATGTCTGTCTCACCTGGTCACTTGACCACTGCATCCCGTGACTGAGACAACCTCGCTTCCACCACGACATCGCCGCGTGCAATGGTTTGTCTCTCCTTGTCTCTCCTGCCCTTTCCCCTCTCAGAGTCTCACTCGCCTGCATGTAGTATGGCGTGGGGATGTCCCCGAAGGCTAATAATGTAGCGACAACAGCGACAACAGAGACAACAGCACCCCGGCAGCACCAACAGCACCGAGAGGCGCACCGACAGCATGGGTTGAGAGCTACACCAGTAAGACACCAACAGCCGTAGCGGCCCTTTTCCCACGCACTCCACTGCATCAAACTACACCCAGCCCGCATCTGACGATGCCGCGCCCTGCACATCCTATCCAATCCGGCAGCCGGTGAACCAGCTCATTTCCTGGTCTTCCCTGGCCACCACTACTGCCACCTACCACCCTGCCGGGGTTTGTTGGCCAAGCTACGCATCCAGACCAAACTCGGATCGGGTTCGCATAGTACACATTTATCATGATGCGGGGGACGGATAATAATTGTCATGGTTGTCAAAGGCCCGATCGGGTGGAGGCGTGGCTGCGGGGTAGCTCCACCGCGGTCACCACTGCACGGCTGCTTACGGCGATCACTATATCGCGATGTGGGCAAGGTGCTCCGTCATGGGCGAGCATTCGGCCGGACAAGGCTCGACCTTGTTCACATCCAGGGTTCAGTAAACAAACCTGCGCTACAACTGATGCGCCGTGGATTGGGTTGCCCACATTTACTCCGCACGAGACTAACTTTTCTCCAACTTCCTGCAGGGCTTTGGTGGGAACTGGGAAGGAAGCAGGGTAATTGTTCAAGACACAAGGGCCAAGTGACACGGAAAATAGTCCCCTATAAAAGTTGGGATGATCCCCCTGCCCATTGTGACCCTCCGATTTCTCAAGAGGATATTCCAAACTGTGCAAAGATTCTGTGTTGCAAAAAAGAGAAGAGAGATCGACCACAATAGACGCGACCAACGGCCACAGGCCCCCCACCCCCAATTGATTTTATCTAGACCCAACCCTCAGAAAAGAGTAGAAATATATACCCAACATGTTTCGCCCTCTGGTTGCTTCTCTCGCGGTGCTGGGCTGCAGGCTCTCACTTGCTGGAGCCGCAGCTGCTGCTGTCGATCAGACAGACTTCTCCATCACAAATACGAATGTATCAGCTGTGTGGAACCAGACCGAATGGTCTCTAACCACTGTTGATTACGTGCCAGCGAATTATCAGTCGCGAATCTCGCTGTCAAACGGGTATGTTGCTTATCGCGAACAAAGAGCAATCTGAGAATGGAACTGACAATGGACTAGATACGTCGGCGCTTCATTGGCGGCTGCAGGCCCATTCTTCGAGTATGATGTGAACGTGACGAATCCCGACGGCGATGAGCCTGCAAATGTGTGGCCGTTATTTTCGCGTCGCCTCTCTTTCACTACCATCAGCGGCTTCTACAATCTCCAGCAAAATGGCAGCGGTACGAACTACCCGTGGCTTGAACAGTACGGATATGAGTCCTTCATTGCGGGTATTCCGCATGCGACTGGTATTCTCTTCACCTTTGGAGATGCCACATTGGATAGCACCGCGGATCCTAGTGAGGTCTCGAACTTTGAATCGAGTTTGACCTTCAAGACTGGTGTGGCCACTTGGGCTTACAAATGGAGCCCTGCTGGCGTTTCCACCACGTTCCAAGTCAGCTTCAAGGCCATCTTCAGCAGGGTACACCCGAACCTTATTGCTGTTGAGGCGCAAATCACTCCCTCTGGTGATGTCAATGGCAAGGTCACAGACGTCTTGGATGGCAGAAGTGCCGTCCGGTCTTACCTGGCTGAGAAGAAGCTGGACGACAAGTCTACAACCATTCTCAGCGCCGTCCATCCTGATAACCTCCCCAATGTCACTGCCTATGTTGTGTCTACGGCCAAGTTTGATGAGAAATACACGGACAAGAAGTCCAGAGTAGAGGCTTCAGCGCCGATCGTCAACGATAACGGAACAACAATTGGTCAGACCTTTGATATTGCGCTCAAGGCCGGGAAGACAGCGACCTTCTACAAGTATGTCGGTGTTGCGTCGACTGACAAGTTTGACGACGCCGAGGCTGTGGCACGCAAGGCATCGAAGGATGGAACTGCCGCAGGATGGAGCGCCGTGGTCTCCGAGCACGTCGCTGCATGGGGAGAACTCATGACCGAGGCTGCTATCGACAACTTCACGGACCCGACAACCGGTCAGCTTCCACCCGACCCAGAAATCGAGATCCTCCAAATCGCAACCGTGGCAAACAGCTTCTACCTCCTCCAGAGTCTGCAGCCTGATGGATCCGGCCTCAACGACAACAGTATCTCCGTTGGTGGTTTGGCCTCGGAATCCTACGCCGGCATGATCTTCTGGGACGCCGACTACTGGGTGGCACCTGGTATCAACCTGAACTTCCCCAGCTACAGCAAGCAGATTAGCAATTTCCGCGTCAAGCTGTTTGACCAAGCCAAGGCGAACGCGGCTTTCAATAACTATCCCGCTGAGAGCGTGCTGTACCCGTGGACTTCGGGGAAATTCGGCAACTGCACTGGCACGGGTCCTTGTGTCGACTACGAGTATCATCTGAATCACGATATTGCGTTTAACTTGGTGCAGCAGTACAATATCACGCAGAATAAGACGTGGTTTGATGATGGGCCGAGGCAGATTGTTGAGGCTGTTGCGCATATGACCGGGGAGCTCTTGGATTATAATGAGACGACCAAGACGTATTGGATTCATAACATGACTGATCCGGATGAGTACGCTGTAAGTTGTCTCTAGCCTCTGCAAAACCAGAGTACTAATAAAGATAGAATCACATCGACAACGGAGCATTTACGATTGCCTCCTCTGCTGACCTTCTCTTCGTCGCAAACGAGCTTCGCCGTAACAATGGCGAGGCCATCAATGAGACCTGGAAGCAAATGTCGGAGAACATTGAGTTCCCAACTGCACCTTCTGATATTACTCTCGAGTACCAGACCATGGACAATAATGTCAATGTCAAGCAGGCTGATGTTATTCTGCTCGCTTACCCATTGGATTATGATCAAAATGATTATACCGCGGCTGATAAGCTGTTGGATCTGGATTATGTTAGTACTCTGCACCCTATCCCCTATATATTGCTAATATGTTACAGTATTCCAACCGCCAATCTCCAAATGGGCCGGCCATGACCTACTCCATCTCCGCCATCGTAGCCAACGCCATCTCCCCGTCCGGCTGCGCCGCCTACACATTCACGCTCAACGGCTTCCTCCCCTACCTCCGCGCACCCTTCTACCAATTCTCCGAGCAAAACGACGACAACGTCAAGCGCAACGGGCACCAAAACCCCGCCTTCCCCTTCCTAACCGGCCACGGCGGCTCCAACCAAA
>JPJW01001696.1:0-11309 GCA_000750755.1 Pseudogymnoascus sp. VKM F-4513 (FW-928)
ACCCCCACCCCGTTGAGTGATGATGACAAAGAGCCTACCAGAGACCACGGAGAGTCCGAAGCCCTGCCCTTGCGTTTGTGGTTTCTACTCTGCATCGTGTGTCGCGTGAAGGAGTAACTTGATCTAATCTGACAACACTTTTATCTCTGTGGAGAATAGCGAGAATATGCCTGGCTCTTCCTATTCTCCGTTTGGCCTGATTGATGCCGGCTTGGTGGGTTTGATGCGATCAAAGTGTGGGTGAGACCTTCTCTCTTTGTCAGAAATACCACCCATACACCGATAACGCGTTTGTCTGGCTGTAAAGACCGTCCTTTTTCTTGCTTTGGAGCGCGCCATAGGGGGCTGGCTGTTTCTAGTATTTGATAGATCTTAGTCAGGGTAGCCAAGTTACTCCAGTTATTCTATATCGTGAAATTATTTCGAAAGCATCTGTTGCGTGGACTGCCACTGTTTTCCAATATATAGATAGACATATCCCAAGAGACATCTACCGTACCCACAATGAGCACGACGGCAGAAATTGACCCCAGTGGTGAACTGCTTAAGGCACGTCTACTCCCATTCCTATTCCTAAACAAGGAAATTAGGTTAATAGTTTGCTCTCATTTATCATTGTGAACATCTGATTATTTGATAGGGAAGATATGCCCTTATCCTGCGCGTCTGCCGATAGGCATGCTGGGCTGCCATAGAGAAGCTCATACTCTTAGATACCCCTCTATTCGGCACTATTAATGTCGAAACTAATCATTAATAAGGTAGAGGAATAAAGAAAGATCTTTCTGCTACCAGCTATATATATATATATATATACGAAGATAGATCCTCGTTTTCAGGAACACCGCGATTTTGCTCGTCATATCTCAAGGAAGCCATCCCCTCAGAGAATTTCCATCGATACCAAACCCCTCGAAGACATCAAGACACAAATCCACACATTATGGAAACCGAACAGTCAACAATCGAATGGGATGATTTCCTTCGAAGAGACAGTGTCCACTTTCAGACGTTGCTCGACATCTACGACTCCATCTCAGACCTGTACAGCTCCATTAATGCCAATTATGAGGAGTTTGAAAGATCCCATGGCCTAGGATGCTTTTCACGAAATTCTGGCAAAGCCCTCGGGAAACTGATAGCCTTCAATAAGGATGAGGCCACGAAGGCGGAAAAACTCCTCGGCCGTCTTCATTCTGAGCTGCAAGTGGTCTCCTCGAGAGTGCAGGACGAGGTACTGGGGGAACACGTGCAGGACAAGGATGGCCAGCCATTGAAACCATACAGCAAAGATACCACGTGGGTAAAGGCAGAAGGATATTCTCTGGCATGGTCGAAGGCGTTGGGGTGTATTAAGATGATCTTTGGAATGTTGTCGGTCAAGGGAAAGCAGATGGAAGAGCTCTGGGCAGAAACGGATAAAGCGACAGTAATGGATACGATACTGCGAGAAGGGGAACAGGGATTCAAACCGGGGTCGGAATTGCTCTTTGAGATTTTGGATAAGTGGGTTGAGTATTTTGGCCCCGAGGACCTCAAGGATTGGTTGAACGAGCTCCATGCAAAGACGGAGCGTGAAACCCGGCAGAAAGAGATGAAGGAAAAAGAGGCGCGAACCAAGAAGGAAATCAAGAAGACGCGGAAAGAATTCGAGACAGTCCTGGACGGGGTGAAGAAGGAAATGAAAGACTTGAAGGTCGAGTCGGAGGGATTGAGGGGAGAGTTGGAGACGTTGAAGAAAAGAAAGAGGGTTTGATGAAGGGCGAGTTTTTCTCGAAAGAAGGAGTTGGGCGAAGTCAGAAAATTCAAGGCTCGGGGAGATACTGCGAGGGCATTATTTTATCCATCGCGCTAGATTTGCTGTCTTTTTTTGGGGGGATTTCGTCAGGAGTTTTTGAGTATTTGGAGAGGTCACTGCCATTGAGGGCCAATGGAAATGTAGTGCAGTGCATCGAGAGCGCGCATCAGCACCAGAAAATAGCAATGATAACAAACTAAATTTCATTTTCAAGTTCTATTCCCAAACCAGTCGTTGGCCTCATATATAATAGTATATCTATCATCCGCCCTAACCGCACAGACAAAGGTGGACCGACCACCCTTGAAGGCACTACGAAAGACGCCCATGATTCATTTTATCCCCTTTAAATACGAAATCATAAAATTCGCCCTCGGGAGCCAGATGAGTTCTTGCAATCTTTGAAATACAAGCAACCCCTTTCAATCCAGGTACCCGTTATAAACCCCCGAGCCCGCGCCCCCCTGCATACTCCTGCATCCATACCCCTTTATATAGCAACGCCCTCCAAGCGCTCTCCCAGTCCCAGCGCTTGAGCCTGGGCATCTAGATCCGTAATCTCCCTCGTAATCTTATCCAGGCATCCCGAAGCCGCGGCAACGAAGCCGAGGTATGGTCTGCTGGGGCTGAGAACACGTGACAGGTACTCAGGGTGGTACTGCACGCCGACGAACCATGGGTGGTCCTTGATCTCCACAATCTCCATACGCTCTCCCTTGTCATCCTTGCCGACGAATGTCAGGCCGCCAGCCGTAAGGCGCTCCACGTATTCGGGGTTGACCTCATATCTGTGGCGATGGCGCTCGTGAACCTCGGCGCGGTTGCCATACAGTTTACGCAGGCGCGACCACTCCGACCCTGGCTGGAATATCGTTGGGCGGATACCAAGGCGCATGGTGCCGCCCATGGTGGTCTTATCGACCTCGGGCATGAAGAGGACGATGGGCTCAGCGCATTGCTCGGAGAGCTCCGTCGACGAGGCGCCCTCGAGACCGCACGCATGGCGCGCAAACTCGATGACGGCCAGCTGCATACCGAGGCAAATACCAAGGTATGGAACTTTTTGGGTGCGAGCCCACTGCGCCGCCTTGATCATACCCTCAGTTCCACGGAGGCCGAAACCACCGGGAACGAGAATACCATCTGCGGTGCAAACCTGGTGCCAGGCAGCGTGGAAGCCGGCTGGGCGTGCGGTCTTGGCGTCATCCTCCAAGTCAGAGGCGTCAACCCACTGGAGTTGGAGCTTCTTGTGGCAGCGCATGGCCGAGTGCTCAAGAGACTTGATGACGGAAAGGTACGAATCGTGGAGGTTCGTGTACTTGCCGACCAGAGCAATGGTGACGGTCTCAAAGAGGCGGTCCTGCGACGTGGTGAGAGTCTTCCACTCTGCCCATGTGCGCTGGCCGCGGCCGATGAGGTGCTCAGACTTTGCCACGGCATCGAGTTTAAGGATGTCGCGAACGGTGGTGATGAGGCCTTGCTTCTCGAGGAGTAGGGGAACGTGGTAGGTCGATGCTACGTTGTGAACTGCGATGACCTGCTCAGGCTCGACCTGGCAGAACATGGCGATTTTGTTTGTCGTCGCCTTCTCAAGCGGGACGTCACATCGGCATGCAATCTGACATTGTTAGCCTGGCACTCATAGAGCCGAAAACGAAAGACTTACCAAGTCTGGGCTCAACCCAGCACTTCTCGCATCCTTAATCGCTGCCTGGGTTGGCTTCGTCTTCTGCTCTCCTTGGATGACTGGCACAAGCGAGACGTGGATCTGGAGGAAGTTATCCTTTCCTGCCCTGCGTCTCAGTTGACGCATCGCCTCAATGAAGGGTGCGCTCTCAATATCTCCCACGGTTCCGCCCAACTCGATAATGCACACATCTGGTGCCTCGTTCGTATCGTCGACAGGGACGCGCGCAACGCGCTCAATCCAGTCCTGAATCGCGTCCGTCAGGTGGGGGACAACCTGGACCGTACGTCCTAGGTAGTCACCGCGACGCTCACGCTCAATGACGTGCTGGTAGATCTTGCCCGTCGTGATGTTGTTCTCGCGTGTCAACGTGATGTTGAGGTAACGCTCGTAGTTTCCAAGGTCAAGATCGACCTCACCGCCATCGTCCAAGACGAACACTTCACCGTGCCTAGGGAGAATGGTCAGCTCGGCTCTTGTCTAACGATAAGACAAAAGTTTAGCTTACTCGGTAGGTGCCATGGTTCCGGCATCGACGTTCATGTAAGGATCGATCTTTATGCTCGTAACCTTAAGCCCAATAGTCTTGAGCAACAATCCGGTGGAAGAGGCTGCACCAAGCGCAATCAGCTCGCCATTCTCTCACGCCACAGATGCAGATGCGCAATAGAACTCACCAATGACGCCCTTTCCAATCCCGGAGATGACTCCTATAAAGAGTACGTTAGCAAAAGTTCTCATCTTCAAAGGGCTTCAATCCATGTAATGGCCCCTCCCATAGTCTCTCCTCATGACTGGACGGGAGTTTTCGAAGCCACAACAGAAAGAAAAAAGGATTGACACGTACCTCCAGATACCAAAACATACTTCATCGTTCTGGTAGTTATTAATTTTGTAGCAATGCCCGTTCCCAGCTCCTGGCTGAGGGGGGAAGGAGGGAAGGGAAGAGAGAAGGCCTCACCCGCTTCTCAGATATTTTGTTTTCTGGTGGGGCGCGACTCAAGGCAGAGGCACTAATCCCTTATCGGACGAATAAGGCTGAAGTTCAGCCTTTTAATCAAATCATGTGATTTATGCAAGGGACCCGCTCGGGTTGACATTTGCACAAAACAGAGCTTCGATTCCGATCGGAGTAGGAATTTCTTCTTATCGGGATTTTTGGAATTCACTTATCGCACACATAACCGCCAAAAAGTCCAAGCTTCGCCTACTCCCCCCACCAAACCCCTCCATTCCTCCACAACAACAACACCCTATTGTCCATTCGAAACCAATACACAATGGCTGACAACGAAGCTGGCCTCAAGGCCCAGATTGCTGAGATGCAGCAAAAACTCGATCAACTGAAGGCCACCGCCTCTTCGTCCAACTATGACGCTTACCAGACCTCGTTGACTGGCCGCTACTGCAGCCCCGAGATGTCAAAACTCTTCAGCCAACGTTCCCGTCACTCGACCTGGCGCAAGCTTTGGCTGTACCTCGCTGAGAGCGAGCACGAGATCGGCATCGAGACTATTACGCCCGAAGCCCTAGAGCAGATGAGGGCCCACCTCGAGCTCACCGACGCTGACTTTGACGTCGCCCGTGTGGAGGAGAAGAAGCGCCGCCACGATGTCATGGCCCATGTCCACGCCTTTGGAGCTGTGGCTCCGGCAGCTGCTGGTATTATTCATTACGGAGTCAGTATTCGAGACCCTATATCCGTGCCATTGCTCTAGTGGAATATGGCGTTTCATTCCTCCGTCACTGCTTAAGGAAGTGATAGTTTACTGATTCTCGTTTTTAAACAGGCAACCAGCTGCTACGTCACTGATAACACAGAGCTGATGCTCATGCGCGACGGTATTGACCTGTTGCTCCCAAAGCTGGCCAAGGTTATTTGGAACTTGGCCCAGTTCGCCATGCAGTGGAAGGCAGAGCCGACCCTGGCATACACCCATCTGCAGCCTGGTTCGTACCCGTCTCGGGTCCCCTTAAAGTTTTGTCCGGGAATTGGCTAACAACCATCCTCAATAGCTCAGTTGATTACTGTTGGAAAGCGTGCCGCACAGTGGGCACAGGATCTCATGTTTGACCTGGAGAACATCGAGCATGTTCGCAATGAGCTGAAGTTCAGAGGTACGTCAATCAAGTTCATCCCTCAGGGTTACGTATAATCCTGGGGATTATTAATAGCATGAATCTTCACAAACAATATCTGACTATGATCTCAACAGGTGCCCAGGGAACTACTGGTACGCAGGCTTCGTTCATGGAGATATTCGGTGACGACACAACCAAGTGTGACAAGCTTAACGAGCTTCTCTGCAAGAAGACTGGCTTTTCGGAATGCTACGATGTCTCGACTCAGACATATACGCGCAAGGTTGACCTCATCGTTGCCAATGCCATTGCCGGTCTTGGATCCACCGCCCAAAAGATTGCTGGCGACATTCGCCATTTGGCCACATTCAAGGAGATTGAGGAGCCATTTGAGAAGGATCAAAGTAAGAATTCCTAAGAACAATGATAGAGGCTGGAACTAACATTCCTAGTTGGATCTTCCGCCATGTCCTACAAGCGCAACCCGATGCGTTCTGAGAGAATTTACAGTCTTGCTCGCGAGCTGATGTCGAAGCCAGCAAGCTTCGCTGCCACCCACTCTGACCAGTGGATGGAGCGCTCCCTGGATGATTCGGCCATCCGCCGCATGGATATCCCAGAGACATTCCTCCTTGCAGATGCAATCCTCATTGGTCTTGATAACGTCTCCAATGGATTGGTCGTGTACCCCAACCGCGTCAACGCCCGTGTCCAGGAGGAGCTCCCATTCATGATTACCGAGAGCATCATCATGAAGCTCGTTGCCCTGGGAGAGTCGAGACAGGAGGCTCACGAGCAGATCCGTGTCCTCTCTCACCAAGCTGGCCGCTCTGTCAAGAATGACGGCAAGCCAAACGACTTGGTCGCCAGGATCAAGGCCACCGAGTTCTTCAAGCCAATCTGGGCTGGACTTGACGACATGCTTAAGGCGGAGCTGTATACCGGCCGCAGTGTTGAGATTGTCGAGCGCTTCTGCGCAGAGGGAGGTGTGTTGGACAAGAAGATCAAGCCATACAAGGCATTCATCGAGAAGGCAACCACCGCCGAGCTCAATGTCTGATTTTTCGCCAATACCCCCCACTCAACTTCCTCGGTGGCTTTATAAGTGGTAAGCTATCAACACCACCTGCCGAAATTAAATCAGCAAGCATGAATATCGCCAATCGCCGGTAGGACGAGAAGGGCAGTTCTCATTATTCATGCCTCTATTTTAGAATTGGATATTTGTAGTAATTGGAAAATGCTACCACTTCCTTCAACTATTTGCTTTCCACAACAGTATTGTGAGCTCGGGCTGCAATAAAGGATTAGAAACTGACGAACTAATATATTTAGCATCGTCTTTGAGAAAAATCTAGCCAGAATGTGCTCTACTTGTGAAGAGAAATATTCTCTTCTTCAAAGCACTGTATCTGATGGCATATTGCCACGATATTTATACACATCTCTCTGGTTCGCCCACTCTCTCAACTTATCAATATCCGTACACTGATGCACCCCGCCCCACCCTGGATGTCCTGTATCACCCTCCAGACTAGTGTCCGCATTACACAATATCCCCTGGCGGATGTAATCGAAACAGTGCACGGCATGGAACGCGACCTCGTTCGATGGCGTCTTGTCTGTGAAAGCGGTTTGGAATGCCACCGCGAGGTATGACTTGACGAAGTTAGCTGGCAGCTGTTAGGAGGGAGGAGTGAACAGACCAGACAGTGCAGCTGGTGGAATACGGAGAGCATATATGCTGGCTCTGTATGCGTGACGTTGACGTTCAAATCATAGGCCTTCCCCAGCCCATACTTTTCTGCATCCTGGACCTTGATATACCCCCTCCCATCTACCCACATTAGCTGAAACCCAATCCATAGTTGGGACGTAGAAGGACGCACCAGCGCTCAATTCGATCCAGTTATGCAACGTCTCCAGTGCTGTTGTCTCATTCGCAAACATCCCATCATGAAGGTACCGCTCGTTGGGATTAAATGTGACTGTCTTCTTAGGCCCTGCGACTTGTCAGCCTGCACTCCTCTCAAGCCCCTAGATCCGAAGTAGGAACAACACTTACACGTCGGCACCGGCGATGGCTTCTCCCCATGCCCGTCTCCCCGCTCCCACCCCCGAAGAAGCAACACCACAATAGCACCCGCCATCATAACTTCTGCCATAATCCTCACCCACGAAGTCCACTTTCTCGGCTTTGGCTCATCCTCTTCAGCTACCTTCATCTTTAGCATCACATCCTCGCCCGACTCTCCCGCCAGAAACGGGCGCTGCGCTTCCGCATCGTTGGCACGCTTATCTGCCATCGCCCACTCTCGTCCCAAAGTCCAACGTCAGATTCCAATAGACCAGCGAGTGTTTACAAATCAAGACAGCAAACTCCGTATCCTGAGCTGCGAATCCATCGATGATGAATGAATGCTCTTCGCAACGTGTCGTCGACGTCCACCGCCATCATCATATTGAGCCAAAGTGCCGGACCGTAACTGCCGGGTAATCATCCCGGCCTTTAGCCTGTATATAGCCAAACCCCTCCGACACCTTTATTAATCGCGACGCAGCATAGCGCATGGGCGTGACAATTTAGGATAAGTGCCTGAATCGATCGCTGTGGGGTGCCGGTGCGGGTGGTAGATCATGCATTTTGGGTTTGGCTGGTGGATACCGGCGCGTGTGGACAGCGGCGGGGCGCTGGGGTTGGAGGATTTCGCAGAAAGAGGTCTGTTTGACAGTCTAAACTACAGTAGATGCGTTGAAGGTGACTGGTGATTGGCGCAGAAGTGTTCGGAGTTAACATGGTATTATGATAATCATAGCTAGAGGTGATTCATGTGTGGATATCGTCCGGGATTCTCAGTCTATATACACAATTTCCACCTCCTCCACTCCGGCTCTACTAGTGGCCATCTCTTTAAGCCTGCATGCGACATATCCCTATATAAATGCATGAAACAAACATCTCCCCCCAACTCCTTCCCACTAGAACCGAAGACAGATGCTGTGCCCTACTTGACTATCCCTTCTCATTCTTTTCTCAAACTGCATATCCCCCTTCCCTCTTCCCATCCCATTTGCCATGTATCAAACACTTTATACCCCTCCCACCTCCAACGCCTCCCAAAACGAAAAGAACACACGGGCAAAAACAAATGATGCCTCTCCAGAGAGTATGAAAGTATGAGGAACTCAAAAACCGGTCCTGTGCGTCCCACCAAAAAACGGCTTTAACCATCCTGGCTCACTTCGAGTAGCCTAGAAGCCGCGAATATTGAAAAGAATGTCTCGCATCATCACCACTTTCCCACTCACAAATCATCTCATATCACCTCTTACTTCCCGCTCCTTCATCCTCGCTCTCCCCTCCCCTCTCTCCAATCTTCTCGATTCCTTTCTTCACTGAGATCAAGCACCCCTGCTCCTTCAATCGTCGCGTCAACGCCGTACTCGCCTGCATTCCGGGGAAATCCTTCGCCGCGAACACAGTCACCACCCCACTCGTCACGCTCGCACTGAACGGCACTCTTGTCCCCAACCGCATCGTATTAGGATCCAACACCATCAACACGAACTTCAATCGATACTGCCCCGTGGTCCGGCACGACAGGTCCGGGAAACAGAAGAAGCACCCTTCAACGCCACGTTCGTCTTTACCAACAAACGGGCTGGCGACCAGTGTCCCCATTAGCCGACGTTGCTGGTTGCGACGCTCTCCGCCGCCTGCAGTTCCGTCGCCTTCCATGGCCCCGCTGTCGACGTCCCGCGATGCATCCCATAGTGAACAGTGTACCACATAGTACGGGTAGCGTAGGCGTCGTGCCATTTCGTCAGACGCCGACATGGCGGCAGGCACGGGGTTAGATGATGGAGGTGGTGGGGTGATACGCAGTTCGAGGATAGGAGGCGGGTCTACAACGCGGCGGTCTCGTTCGCCAAAGCCACACGCACGGGCGGCGAGGGGTTGCTGCCGCATGTGCAGCGTGTACGTTGGTTGCGGTCTAGGATGTGTTAGTTAAGCCATCGAATGGAATGAAAATTGTGACACATACTTTGAACTGTCTGGCCTAATAAGGTCCGCAATCCCAATCCCGCTCGAGTCCCGCAACTTCTGCTCCTTAGGCTTCGGTAGAGCTCCTGTCGACGACCTCTTCCGAAGATCTCGCGACTGCGGTGACGGCGACCGAAGCAGCTGTACATTGTGACTATTTGGGTCGCTCTGGTTGATGTGGTTATTAGCACCACTGTGAACGCCATATTGATTCTGCATCGGCCTCGGTGGGCCAAACGTTGGTGACGACTGTCCCGAAAGGGGCCGGCTCTGCTGGTGTTGCGGAGGGTGAGGCGGTCTGTTCGTCAATTCACTAGCAGTGTGGTTGCTGTTGTTAAGCACTTTGCGGTACTCCTCTGCGGCATCGCGGCGCTGCCCGATCTTGCGCACCTGCCTCGTCTCAGGGGCTTGCCTTCCAAACACGTAGGGTGAGCCAGTGCCTGGTTCGAGGGGGCTGAATTTCATCGTTTGTTCTTGCGGGTGCATGGGCGGCTGTCGTTCTTGGGGAGAGTATGGGTGGTATGGGTGTTGGTTGTGCTGGTTGTGCTGGTTGTGTTGGTTGTGGAGTGAAGGGAGGGTGACTATGGGGCTGGAGGGCGGGTATTTAATATTGCTCGGTGGAGGGCGGCCGGAAGGGTATTCGAGGGGCGGAAGGGTAAAGCGGTCTTGGTATGGCCGCGAGTCGTCGCGAGGGACGTCCATTGAGGTAGCTGAAGGGGGTCGGGATGAATATTGGCGATCCATGATGTGCAGATGTCGTCGCAACCGGCTTGTAGGCGATATTTAGAGTGCCACAGCACCTGCGATTTTATGTCAGTATTTACTGCCCATACACACGTTATCCGCCTCCTTTGCTTCCTCCCAGCAATAGCATTTGCGATGCCGCCCAGTTCAAACGCTGAAAGAAACGGGTTGGGAAATCAGGGTTGCCCAGTATGTCTTATATAGTCCCGTCTCTGGTAGCCCTCCCTCCAACATCGCACAAGACAACCAACAACCAACCAACTCACAGCCACAAAAACAACACACCCACAAGCTTGCCTACCACCATCAAGAACAAACGCGACGCAAGGCAGAAATTGAAGCTAACAGAACCAGAGAAAGTGCGGTCAGGCTCACCAGGTAGGAGGCAGAGCCTCGTCGCCACTTGCGCGTGGGGGTCCGTAGCCGTGAGAATCACAGATACTGCCAAGTCGCAAACTCAACGCGTTATAGGAGCTGGAAATAGAGGTCGAGAGCGCACGCTTAGTCGTCGCCGAGCATAGGCGTCGGTATCAATGTCGCTATCTTCGTCGTCGGTGTCGGTTCTTGAATCGTCAAATCGAGTAGGTGTCAGGGGTCAATCGGTCGCGCAGCTCGTGGCGGAGAAACATGCATCATCTGTCCCCGTTTCTCGAACTCCAGCACAGTCTCCTTTACTCTTTTACGTTCTTAGACTGGTCAATCTCTCGCCGAACCGATGCTGGGGAGAGGGCGGATAGCAAGCGGGCGGGCTGCCACGTTTTATTATCCAAGAAGGAGCAAGACAGGAACAGAGGAAGAGAGAAAAGTCGCACAGAACAGAGGGGGGGAATGTCGGGCGGACTGACTACTGGCGGGTTTTTGGGACATGGGGCGCTCCACGCCACACGGACGGGTGCTCCTGGTGGGTGGGTGGATGTTCGGTCCCAGTGAGGGATAGGGAGCATATGGGGGGG
>JPJW01001700.1:0-20371 GCA_000750755.1 Pseudogymnoascus sp. VKM F-4513 (FW-928)
GGGGGGTGGGGGAGGGGAGTATATAAACTGCGAGAGAGAAAAAAAATGAATATGGACAAAAATGGAATTTGTGTCTTTATACAGTTGTTAGTTGTTGTTTTTTGAGGGTGTACTATATTATATTATAGCTTTATTATTACTTTTACCTTTCGATTGGCAGGGAGAGAGAGGGCGGGGTAATAAGTTTTCTAGAACGGAACGAAGCCTTTTTTTTTTTGTTTTGCTATCTACTTGTCCTCTCCTTTACTGCCAACCAAGGTGTGAGATTGTGATATGCTGGTATAGCTCCTGGGGGAAGATATTGATGATATCACGTGACATGGATGCGAAGATGGAGTTTCATATCCTCCGCTCAATGTAGTAAAGACGAAGGTACGAAGGGGGCGGCGGCGGCAGTGCGGCTCCTTCCGCCTTCTTCCCTGGAACATTACACAGAAATGCACACATCACATCAAGCAAGGATGAGGAAGGAACGATATATATATACCACAGGTTGTTGACTTCAATATAAGATTTCTTATTTGTTATACAAAAAAAACCCCCTATTAGCTAGAAACGAGAAAAAAACAGAATGTAGGCTTCATTTATTTTGTGAATGGCACAAACCGAGAGAGAGAGACAAGTAATACAAATACAAATGAGGCCCGCACTCCGTAGAGCACCCATATATGCTAAATAAAAAAACGACAAAAACGAAACCCCCCACCGCCCCCCTATCCCTACCCCTACCCTAACCCATCCATCCATCCGACCAAAAAAAAAGCCCATCTTGTTACAACACAATCACATCTCTAGGTCTTTCTTTCCCATCTACTTAACTCCCCGGGGCATTCACCCGGGGAAAACTCGGCAATTAATCAAATTCATCTACCCTCCTTCTACCACACATTTTCCGCACGAAATCTACTCCCCCTTAAGCTTCTCCTGCCTAACCTCAAAGGCAGTCTCGAGGAGCTCGCTCTCCTCCTTAAGATGGCTAGCCTTGAGACCAGTCGCGACAGAGGCACTCGGGTTACGTCCAGCATACATGACGTGTTTCCTGTTGTGGTGCTCGGTGACGTTGAGGATGGTCTCGATACGCGGCTGCGTGAAGGTCCAGGCTCCCGCGTTGAGCGGCTCCTCCTGGCACCACACGATCGTCTCGGCGTTGGGGTAGCTGTCGAGGTTCTCCTTGACCTGCTGCCAGGGGAAGGGGTTGAGCTGCTCGATACGCGTGATGGCTGTGTCGGTGATGCCCTTGTCGAGGCGGTGCTTGTGGAGCGCAGCGTAGACCTGGCCGGTACAGAGGATCACGCGCTTGATGTCGGCGGGCTCGACGGCGGCGCCGCCGTGCTCGGGCTCGGGGATGATGGGGCGGAATTGGGTGTCGCCGACGAACTCGTCGATCGAGGAGCGGGCGAGAGGGTGGCGGAGGAGGGACTTGGAGAAGAAGATGATGAGAGCTGGAGTGAGTTAGTAAGGCATGTGGCTTTGGTGGGTTGAGGGGTGTGACTTACGTTTCCTGAATTGTCTGTTCATCTGTCTGCGGAGGATGTGGAACAGGTTAGACGGCGAGGTCATGTAGGCGATCTGCATGTTGCAGTCCTGGTGGAGACGCTCCAGCTTCTCGGGGCTTGGGTAGACGCGGGGCTCCTCGTTCGACAGCTGGAGGTAACGCTCCATACGGCCGGAAGAGTGCTCGGGACCTTGTCCATCGTATCCGTGGGGAAGGGACATGACAAGTCCAGATCTCTGCATCCACTTGACTTCACCGGAAGCGATGAACTGATCGATGATACATTGAGCGTTGTTGGCGAAGTCACCGAATTGAGCCTCCCACATAACGAGGGCGTTAGGCGAGGTGAGGGAGTAACCGTACTCGAAGCCCAAGCAACCGAACTCACTCAGCGAGGAGTTGGAGATGACAAACTTGCCTTGGTCCTTGCTGACGTGCTGGAGAGGAGTGAAGGTCTCCTCGTTCTCCTGGTCGTGGAAGACAGCGTGGCGCTGAGAGAAGGTACCACGCTCAACATCCTGTCCAGAGACACGGACGTGGTGGCCCTCGGTAACGAGAGATCCAAAGGCCAAGGCCTCAGCAGTCGACCAATCAATGTTCTGGCCCTCGTTAACAGTCTTGACTCTGTTGGAGAGAATGCGCTTTAGGTTGCGGTGAACATTGAAATCCTCGGGAGCCGTGCCAATGGTGGTACCAATGTGCTCCAGGGTCTCCTTCTTGACACCAGTTGGTGGGTGTGGGAGAACCTCGGTGGCGAGCTCCTTGGGCGACTTGAAGCCGTTCCAGGCGGATGTGGTCCACTCCTTGGAGGTTGGCTGGTAGTCCTTGCTCTTGGCAAAGGACTCCTCAAGCATACCCCAAACCCACTTCTTGTGCTCGTCGATATCCTCCTTTGTGAACGTACCGTCCTTGAGGAGCTGGTTGACGTAGATATCGATTTGTGGCTCGTGGTCCTGGATACGCTTGTACATCAGGGGCTGGGTGAATGAAGGCTGGTCAGTCTCGTTGTGACCGTGCTTTCTATAGCAGACAAGATCGATGACAACGTCGGAGCGGAACTCGGCGCGCCAATCGGAGGCAAGCTGGCAGACGTAGTTGACAGCCTCGACATCATCGGCGTTGACGTGGAAGACTGGGGCATCAATAGCCTTGGCGATATCGGTACAGTATGCGGTGGAGCGGGCGAAACGCGGATCAGTGGTGAAACCAATCTGGTTGTTCACAACCATATGGATGGTACCGCCAGTGGAGTAGGCCGGAAGAGAGTGGAAGCCAAGGCATTCGTAGACAACACCCTGGGCAGCGAATGCAGCGTCACCGTGGAGGAGAACACCCATAGCAGTGGTGTGGTTCTTCTCATCGTTGTTGTAGTGCTGGATGGCGCGGGTCTTTCCGAGGACGACGGGGTCCTCAGCCTCCAAATGAGATGGGTTGGCAACGAGAGAGAGTTGGACGCGCTTTCCGGATGGGGTTGGGCGCTCAAAGTTCATTCCCAAATGGTATTTGACGTCTCCAGATCCCTCATCCTCACCAGCGGCAGTTCCGCCGAATTCGCTGAAAATAGATTCGTTTGGCTTGCGAACAACGTTGCTAAGAACGTTCAGGCGGCCACGATGGGGCATACCAATGACAATGTCCTTGACACCATAGTCGACACTGCGATCGATGAGAGCCTTCATTCCGGGCACGAGGGTCTCGCAACCCTCCAGACCGAAACGCTTGTCATTGGGGTATTTTGTCGCGGAGAAAGCCTCGAAGCTGGACGACCAAATAAGGCGGTCCAGGATACGGCGCTTCTCATCGACGGAGTATTTGTATGGCTGGGGGATTTCGATACGCTCTCTGAGCCAGTCGCACTGTTCCCTGTCTGGGATGTGAATGTATTCGACACCATATGATCCACAGTAGATGTTCTCGCAAGCTGAGATGATCTCACGCAGAGTCATCTTCTCGCGGCCATCCTTCTTGAACCTAGGCAGAATGCCGGGGCCCAAGGTGTATTCGGAATCAAGGTCCTTCTCGGTGAAGCCGTAGTGGTCAAGGTGTAGTTCTTTCGGGTTGCTGTATCCAAACTCCTTTGCCTCACCACGGATGCCGAGAGGATCAATACGAGCCTTGTGATGCCCGCGAGCCTGGTATGCGCGGACGAGGAGCTGGACCTTCAAGTGGTTTGTGACATCGTTGCCCGGTCCGGTTGCCGAACCTGGCATGAACGAGGGGACGCCACCGGCAGGTGTAGGCACCAAGGTAGGCGGAGGGGTGAAAGCTTGCGACATTGGCATGTCGCCGCTCTCCATGTTCTTGAAGTATACCTGCCACGAGACGTGGACGCTGGACGGGTCCTCCTTCCACGACATGTACATCTCGTCGATATAGTTAGCCGTGTTGCCGGAGAGGAAGTTGTCGTTGGGTTCCGGCGCGTTGGCGACGGCAGCAGCATATCGTTTTTGCGAAGCCACGGCCAACGGGCGACGTTTTGAAGCGATTGACGACTTCAGAGGACTGGGAGTTGAGAAAAGAGAGGCTCTAGAGCCCGAGGTGGCTGACAAGGAGCGTGTCTGGCAGCCAGCTCTCAAGAGCTGACTGCTCGACTTTCGTAACGAAGTTCTAAGCATTGTGTCAAATCAATGCAGGAAAGGCAATTGGGAAAGTTGGAAAAGCGAAGGTTCGGTCATTCAGCTCCAGATTGTGGAGGAATTAATGAGGATGAGGGATAAAATAATAGGGACTTTGGAACTTCTGTAAGAGCGAGTGACAGCATAACCTTTCCCGGGCAAGGGGACGTCACGGGACTCGGCTCAGACCTCGCCTTCCATGGCTTCTAGCCAACGGCAGTCCGGGGATGCCGATTTTGATTTGTCAGCAGTCATTTTGTTCATGCTGCGCGATTTCTATTGGCTGATTTGTTTGTTTTACTCCAATTTACTCCAAGTACGTAGCCTTGGCAATCGGCTACGACGGCCGAGCGGATATACGTTTTACCGGACTGTACCTTGAAGATTATATGGATTATATGGTCAGTGAATCTTTAGAAAGGTTTCAAGCCTCAAACACGGGTGCTTCATATTTACGACTAGTGCTGAGGCCGACAAAGAGAAACTGGGCTGGGGCAGCAAAGGCGGCATTGACTATCATAACAGGCATACCCTGGAGAACAGGCCGCTGGACAACAGCAATAAAAAGAGCCTGTCCAGGTGACTTAACGTGAGCCTTGGTTTGTGTAGGCAGACAATGGTAACATCACTTCTGCTACACAAGTCACACACAAACGTCCGTGTGGGAGAATAAGCCCGGACTTCTCTCAGCATTATGGCCAGCCCCAGAGGTTCTGCCGCTTACAAAAAGAAAGATGGCACGGTGACACTATCACCAGACCAGACGTCCATGATATGGACGCCAACGGCGGCAGGTCTGGCTGGCATCTCCATTAATATTGCTGATATTACAAGTATGTCTGGCGTGCTTTTAGGGCCAACATGAGCTAATCCACCATAGATCTCCAGCAGACGCCAGAAACTGCGGAGAAGGTAATGCTCAAGATATTCGTCAAGCCACCTGAAGCTGCAGAGCCTGTTACGCATCTCTTCCATTTTAACGCGCCATCAGAACCTCGCAGTGAAGCAAACGCTATAAAAGACGTGTTAACCACCCTAATTGCGTCTCTTAAGGCGGGAGAACCAAGCATTATAAAGACCAATGGCGCCAACGGCGCGCCTGGTGCAATGGCTATCGCGAGTGCCGTGGCGTCAAAACCGTCTGGAACTCCTGCATGGTACGACGATAACCAGCTGAAAAATGATTTTGAGCTGCAGCAAGCATTGATGAGGAAAGACCCACTGCTACTGCAAACCTACGAGGAGGCAAGGCGCACAAAGCCTGACACCACCTCGAATACCCAGTTCAATACACAGTTCTGGTCAACCCGAATTAATCTTCTTCGGGCATATGCTGTTGAAAACAACCAGCAGCGTGGTGCCTACAACGTTCTTTCGGTCGTAAAACCCCGCCAAGAAGATGGCGAATTGAAGCTTCGCATTAGCAAAGAGCAAGTGCAACTTATATTTAGCCAACACCCCCTCGTCAAGAGGGTATATGATGAAAATGTCCCAAAGCTTAATGAGAGTGAGTTCTGGTCGAGATTCTTTCTCAGTCGGCTCTTTAAGAAATTGAAGGGCGAGCGTATTGTGGAGGCCGACAGCAGCGATGCTACCTTTGACCGATATCTCGATGCTTCCAATTCCGATATCCTCGGCCAAAGATTGGCATCAGCTCATATCCCGCATCTCATTGATATAGAAGGCAACGAGGAAAACCAGGGTGGCAGCAAGGGAGGTAATCGACAAGACTTTACCATGAGGCCTTCGTCATCAGCTAAAGCACCAATTATTCGCACACTGAACAGTTTGAGCGAAAAGATAATGGAAAATGTCGCGCAGTCAGATGCTGATCCATCAGCTCCGATCGGCATGGATGAGAAAACATTTAACGAATTGGCCTTGCGAGACCTTCAAGGAGGGGCAGAGGAAAATCGGATAATGCTCAATATCAAAGAGCAAAGCCAATTCTTCTCGAATGATAAAGCCCAGGTATCCGCGGAAGCAGCGGTATATGCTAAACAGGATCCGAACGAGTTGTTAATGGAATTAAATACGGATCTCGACCCGGAGCTCATGGACACCGATGCTGCCGGTGGACTCGATCTTCGAACTGCGATTGGGGTCAACGAGGAGAGTGATAGCGATGACGACGAAGAAAGGCAGCCCCACGTTGGTAGCAGAAGTAGCTTCATTGATGCGCAAAAACAAATATTCGAAGGTATCGCTCAGCAGAGAACGCGGATGAACGGCTCAGATCCTCAATCAAACTTGTCTGGCCTCTCTCAGGCTCTTTTCGATCGACTGACGCTTACACACGCCACCACCACCGAATTCTTGCATCACTTTTGGTCTGTATTTTTGAGTGGCGACCCAGATCGTGCTGGAGAACTGGCAAAGTTGGTAGAAACATTGGAGAGAGCCTTGGATCGCATTAATGCAGTCGCTGCCGATGCAGAAAAGGAAAGGAATGACCTAATTAAGAGCCAAAAACAGCAGATTAGGGAGCTGTGGGAAAAGACTGGCAAAAAAATGCAATATAAGCCAGAGTTGGTTGGCGGAGGCGAGAGGGTTGTACGGGAGATGTTGGAGCCTACCATTTTCGCTTTGGATAAAGCGTCGAAGGAATATAGGAAAGCATTAGCAGCAGAGGGTGTTGATACATCGTGAAAATAACTTGGAGGTACGCTAGCCGTTGTTATTGGAAGATGGCAGAGAAGGAAGGTGCGCCTGGAGTTGTAGCCATCGCTCTTGCCTCGGGAGGGATGTAGAAGAGGTGGTGCAGTAGGCGATATTCCCCAACAGCTCATGGTGCTTTATCGAAACCACTTAACCACAATATTCTTGTTCGTTCGCTTTTACTTTTCGACGTGCCAAAAGAAGGTCTATCACGGAGTTGTTGGGGCCCGGTAGTTGGAATTTCACTCGCTGACCAGATGGTTCATGGTTCTTGATGCAAACATGGCCGAACAGAGCCTCCTCGACACCGACGCGCCAGCTAACATTCGATCACCTCTCATACCACATACGAATACCAAGTCTGCTACGATCGCTGCCAAATCTCCAAGAAAAGTCAGTCGAAGAGCGTCTTTTGGTCGACGACTGGACTCGTCGGAATCCATCCCTAGCTCCCACGGATCCATATTTGCTGCTGAATACGTTTCGCCCCATGCCAGCGAAGACGGCGGATACAAGATTGAGAAATGGCAGGCTATTGATAGCTCTGCCCGGCCCCCAATAATTGAAGAACAGCCACAATCACTACTGGGAAACGATGAGAACTCCGACGTAGGACTATCCGTTGGCAACACCCCGATTCTCTATGGCCATGGCACGGCCCTCACCACTATTGTCGAACAAAAGTCGACTGCGACCATGCGACCTATCAGTACCCCGTCCCCCGTTAGAACCCTCACTCGCCCACGTTCAACGTCGGACTTATCGTCGTTGTCAGCCTCAGCATCCTTACCGAAGCAACCACCCAAATCAAGTCCCATCAGAGGCGAATTCTCAATCAGCGGCATGATCCATCGCCTTGCTTCATTTTCTGATGACGATGTGGGCACCATAAAACTATCGTGGCCCGAGGGCTATAATCCAATCGCAAACACAGCCAAGGGAGCGGCCAACTCAAGCCTCAATAGCAGCCCTTCTGAAATACAGGAGTCTGCATATCGTGAAATATATGCCCAGCCTCTTAGTCCCATTCAGCCGCCTATTGAGCGTCCAGAAACTCCACCTGGTATGCCTTCTTGGACCACAGCACAGACACAACAGCGACGACCACGCGCCGTATCAAGTCCCCCGACTCGCCCTAACGGTTTTCACAGAGCCACAGCTCGTGTACAGCGTTTCTTCGGCTACGAACCGGTGAGCCGAGCTGGAAATCGAGCACCAGTATCGTCACCTGGACACGGGCTCTGCGGGGCATGGGATATAGGGTCGTCTCGAAGACGATGTGTGTCTGTGCCAAACACCGCGCTCAGCGGTGCACCGCGGTTCAGGCCTCCAAGGAGTGGACATGGTATTACTTCGTTGGAAATGCATCCATTTGCGCGAGCAGATGTTCGTCCAAACACGTCCCGCACGCAGGAAATGGCAAGCACGGGGAGAAGAATTAGCTCGGCACCTGCTGCTGGCGGCGGCTCGAGGTCTTCAAGGAGGTCCAGCGAGCCGCTACCCCCACGCCCTGTGAAGCCGAAGGGGAAGCGTAAGCCAGGGCGACGAGTCCGCTTTACATCAAGCACCGCAGCTGTTATTGGGTCATCACAGACCCAGTCTGCCGAGCCAAACTCGGAACGACGACGAACTAAATTTTTGAGATCCTGCCGTCGTAGACGCGTTAAGACGCCTAGCCCACCGCCGCAGGAGGCCGCACCGTTCCCTGCTTGGGGTGAGACTTCGATGCCAGATACCCTGCCACAGGATCTACCAGCGGGTAGCTTGGAAAATCACCCCGACCACCTGCCTGCCTTACCGGTACTCCCAGCTTCCTCGCCTCCAGAGACCGCGGCTCCAGCTGAGCCCTCACCAGCGCCGTCGCCGTCGCCCAAGCCCAAAAAATGGGAGTGCTGGAAGCACCAAGTAAAGACTACGCTGGCGCAGGTGAATGAGATTTGGGACTCTTGCACCTTGCTGTGCTGCTGGTATTGCTGCGGAATCGATGTCATGTCAGTAGCAGACGATGCTGCGGCGGAGCGATTGAGCAACGGGGTGTCGCATTGATGCAGGATGAAGCTGTCGTATCAGATTGCTTGGGAGGTGGGCACTTGCGAATGGGTCAGGTGAAGATTCGTTCCGTGGAAGAATCGGTTTAGTCGCGTTAAAAGTAAATCCAATTGTATTCTTTATGCTCGCTAATAACGACCTCAAATGGTACCGTGTATATATGTGAATGTACAACTCGCCAGGTTCATGTGTATAACAGGACGATCTAGACCCGCCCGTCTATCAATCCTTCTTCCCTCCCTTCTCCTTCGAGTTATCATCATCATCCTCGTCCTCATCCTCATCCTTCGCCTTATCCTTCTTCCTCCTCTCCTTCCTCAACGCCTCATGTACAATCTCACTCGCCTCATCCTGCATCTCATTCCAGTCAACATCATACTCCTCAGCCACCTTCTTGACCTCCTTGCGCAGCGAATTTGCCTCTTCCACCAACGACTCCCACGTCCCGATGTCGAACCCGCGCGCGGTGTACAGCCGGTTCTGCTGGTGCGAGACCGTCGCGTGCAGCGCGGAACGGTACGATACCTCGCGGTTGTGCCAGAGGAAGTAGAGGTAACCTATCATGATTGTCGAGAGTCCTGCTAGGTACTGTGAATTGTCAGCATTTACCCTCATCCAGGCACACCGGCGGAGATGAACTTACGGTAATCGGCTCCATCGTATCCCAACCATAGTCCGTCTGGAATGTAAAATGGTAAATCGACGCCCACCACGCGACTAGGATCCCGAACCCTCCCATCGCCAAACGCTGCGCGCTGCGATGCGCAAGGTTATCGCACTCCTTCTTGATCTTGGCCATCCCATCCAGCCGCCTCGCCAGCTTCCGTAGCCGCACGCGCAGGTAATGCGTCCGGTCCGCGAAACTGGGAACACCCACTAGGATCTCACCCTCGCGACTCCCCTCAATCTCGACAGCGAACTCCTTGCCGCGCGCCGCGTCGCGGATGAAATCACCAATCTCGGTGCTGGTGGACCAGCGCACGAACTTGCGCTTCTTCTCGTTGGCGCTGGGCTGGTCGTGGCCGAGGCCGGAGTACGTCTCGATGCCGCCCTCGCCGGGGCCGCCACGGAGGGACTTGGCGATGTTCTCATCCTTGAGGGAGTCTTCGAGGTCGTCTTTGTTGATCTTGCCGGTCTTTACAAGCTTACCGTCTACCATGTGCTCGTCGGTGCCTTCCTCCACTCCAGCTTGAACGTCGTCTACTTTGTGGCTGTCGTGCTTCCCGTCTTCGCCCTCCTCTTCTTGTGCCGAGTCTTCGGCGCGGAACCAGACTTCGGGGATCTTGTCTTGGCCATCTTTGTTTTTCATCATTGGGAGCTCGGATTGGATTAGCCGACCGAGGTAGGAGAGTGGTTGCTGGGGGTGGACGAGGAGCGCGAGAGGCTCAATGTCTTTCCGGTCGGAGTTCTTGTCGAGCGTGGTGAGGGGGAGGATGAGCTTGAGGAGTCGGGAGGGGGTCGTCAAAAGTTTTCCTGGGTTGCACGTTAATTCAGGTCCTTTCTCAGGCAGGTGAGAATGAGAATATACCTTTGGTCATGGCACTAGCAGTGCGCAGCTTTCTCACGGGTGGGTTTTCCGGTCCCTCCCTATGCCACGGCGTTCTCGCCTGCTTCTCTTTTGCGCTTCCAATCTCATCATCGAGATAGCCCTTGCTTGACGACTTATTCTCTTTCCTAACTCCCTTCTCGTAGTCATCTGGAGATATGCCCTCTTCCTGAAGCTCCATTCCCTTCTTGTTGAGCTCCTTCGCCTGCGCCTTATATTTATCCTCATTCGACTGCTCCTTCGACGGCTTCCCGTCCGACGCAAACCCGCGGGTCACGCATCCCAATGGCCTCCATCTCTGCGCGCCTATACTGCGAGTCGCGGGCCGCGAAATCGGCTCTGACGTCGCGCGCAAGCTACTCGCGACACGTCGTTCAACGGTGTGATAGACATGGCCCTTGAGGAAAGGCGAGCACTTCATCGCGTTGGAGGAATTTCTTTCGCAGAACGTTCAAGGGTCGAAGAGCATTTCCATAAAATATCACAGCGCTAGATAGAATATTAATCGAGGCTATTGTGACTGGCCAATTGATGCTGGGCCAGCTTCTTCCCAGTTGCTTGGAGCTGCCCGCATTACATCATAGGCTAGGGTCCATGTGTGTTTTGGGCTAGGCCTAAAATAGTAATGAAATAACATCGCGATTCTCATCTCACAACTCCTCAAGAATAATTAGGAGCCTGCCATTTCAAGTCATATATTACCTGCTGGCATACCTCTATTTAAGCATACGAGCAATTTGATCTATTGTTGCGGTTCCCAGAATCTATCTCTTTGCTAAAATACCCGTAACCTTGCTACTTGAATAAGTATTATTATCTGGGCGCTGTGATAGCTTAATCCGACGTTTTGTCTCCTCAATAATATGATCTTGCCATTGCCGCCCCTTGGTGGACTTTTGCAGCTCCGAGTTATAGTCGCTATACAAACGCACAAGCAACTCAACATCGAACCCACAGTACCGAGTTATTTCGGGCTTTATGGGCCGTTCATTTAACAACTCGAACTCACCGCCACACCAAGGAGCAAGGAGCCGGTGACCGTCTTGTTTAGCCTCGTGCCATTCAGCCTTCTCTTTACTGGAAATGGAGCTACTCGTGTCGATGCAGCTCACGAGACTGGGGGCGACTTTATGGGACAAGTACCAATGAGTCTCCATCTCCATGAGCTGAACATCTATGATCCCATCCACAGAGACCTCGAAATGGGCGAATAGGGCATCCGAGTCGTTGCGTATGTCAAAGATAACTTTGGGGATAGTTGAAGTTTCCAAGATAGTTTTCAGAGAGGTGCCGTCGCTGGTGGTGGTTGAGAAGGCAGCTCCCTTGAGAGTGTGGATGTCGATAAGATAGGTCTCCTTCGTGGGAGCAACGTGCACCGAGAGAATAGATATGGATCCGTGACGACTGAGTGAAATCCCTTCCAGATTAATGTACAGGGATGGAGGGTCAACTGCGAGGCTTGCAATACTATCAACCAGAGTCACAAGGCTTTTTTCTGAGTCTATGACAGTGATATTGCTTTTAAGAGATGTGTCTTCCATGGTTGGTGATAGACTGCCGTGATAGTAATTCTAGTAATAGACCGCCGTGATAATAATTATAGAGACACAGTAGGAATGTAAATAGATGAGGGTGGTGAGGCAGACGGAGAGGTTATTAAATGGACATGGTGCGGCTGACATGGGGCGGGGCCGACAATGGTCATGGGGATGCATGGTTACATACATTAGGCGGCAGCATAAATAGTCAAGAACATAGCCCTCAAAGACCATGGCAAATCACAGCTCACCAAGCGCTATTATAATCTAAACACTTTGTAGAGTGAGTAGAGCTACTTAGCTGGTTTTCGACGCATTGTAAAGCAGAGTTTAACTACATGTCGGTGTATAGCAACCCGAGGAAGCTTCTTAGTTTGTTCAGATAATCAAGAAAAAGTATATCAGAATTAGGCGCGGTGTAAGCATACTGTCACTAAAGCAACAGTGTCACAAAACGATGTAAGACAGAAGGCTTTTGATTCCTCCATTTTATTTAGCTCTATGATAGCAAAATGTTGAATAAGATCCCACCTGCATTCCTCCCTTTTAGCAACGCAGATCCACCATGAGTGTCCCATATCTTCCCAGCTCCGATCAATAGCAACGCCGCCGTCATCAACACAAGTCATTTCATTTACTCATCCTCGTCATCAAGGTCAACCGTCTCCACCTCGGCCTTCTTGGGAGCCTCAGCGCCGTTGGTCTTCTTGGCGGAAACGGCGGCGTCGGCAGGCTCCTTGGCTTCAGCCTCTGGCTTGTCTTCTTCACCATTGGCATCTTCAACATCGCCCTCGGCGTCCTCATCCTCGTCCTCGTCATCGCCGTTCTCCTCGGTCAAGGCTGCGGTGCCGACCTTGCGCTTCTTCACTGGAGGGGCAACTTCTATTGGACAGTTAGACAACGATAGATAAATGTATTGGGAGGGTTTTGTGGTATTGAGTGATGGACACCCTTGGGGCGAGTGGCCACCAACATTGGCGAGCTTGGAAGTGCGCTTGGCGATGCTTATGGGTTGTCTTACCTTCGACTTCTTCTTCGTCCACTTCGGAGCCGCTGGCATCCTCATCTTCCTCGTCTTCATCGGAGTTTCCTGCTGGGGCCTCATCTTCTGAATCTTCGTATCTGCAATAGGTGTTTTGTCAGTCGATATCCTTGGAAGAGACTGATGATGTCACAGTGCCCCAGCGCATTCCAAGGCGCAAAGGACGTGGATAGCTATCAAAAGCAGCTTGCATGATAAAATCAAGCCGATTTATGAATTATCAGAGCCTAATAAAGGCTGTGTGAAAGACGTAGAGTCGTATAAACATATTAGAGATGAAATTGACTCACTCCTCTTCCTCTTCGCTTTCATCCGAAGGAAGCGCAACGAGCTCCTCGTCTTCAGCCTTTCTCTTACGAGTAGACATTCTCTCTCCAATCGCTTCGAAAATCTATCCGAAAATACAAAAAATGGCAGGAGATGGCAGGATGATGCCGGAGAGGTGATTTAGGTGATGGTGTTGATGGGAGAAAGTGACAGATGTGGGAGAGATGTTGGAACCTGGGGGGGGTTTTATTCCCTCGTCTGGGCTGGAGCTGACCACGGGCGGCCCGCAAGTGGTACGCGGAGTGCTCTGCCCTCCAGAAGCTCGGACCTGCATAGCTCCACTTTGTTGGTCAATGCGCGATGCGAGTCAACGCTTGGCTGCTTCAAGTTCGCGCAGGAGCGCGATGTAAGATCCTCATGTTCCTCATGTTGAACGTCGAGACTTGAGTTTCTCCGAGAAATTAAATGCAATGATGGAACCAGAGACATTGTTATTCGCAGGATTAAGACGTGTACGACCGTCGCTGTCTCATACCTTGTATGCGAGTAGATTTTGAGACAGGACTACCAGCAAGGGACAAGATCAACTCTCCTGTCCTGACTGTTCGATACCACCCAAATTTCTGAGAGCCAGTGAGATCGGGTGCAGATCTCAGATATAGGTTAAGCTATTGGTAAGGCTGAAGCGCGACGCCCAGTACTGGCGATGACTTCGATGATCCGTTCCAACTCATGACAGTTGTTCTCATGGACTACAACACAAGACAGTCACAATGTACAGGCAATTCATAGAACGAAGTAAAGCTTGATAAAATATTTTCATTGATTCTATTGACATTGTCGGCAATACTTGAATCTGTGAATTGTTAGCGAAAGCCCTAACGGTGTCGAATAAATATGTGGGCTTACCATGTGGGTGCGACAAAGAGATGATTTGATTACTGTGAAATACCTGCAACACCTTGGTGTTAGCTATGTGCACATTGATGCAAAATATACATTCTTGAAAAGAATGACAGCAAAAGCATCTTTCAGGCTGTGAATGGACGTTAGCATAGTCCAAATTCGTGTAGTGTTGGATGACATACCTCATTAAATCAGATTTTGTGTTAATGCGTTCAGTGACGGACCGAAGTCCGGCTCAAACAGTGTGAATAAGTATCATCATATGATGCAAGTGCTCGCCATGTGAAATGTGAAGAGATCTGGGTATGTACCTTGGACGAGTCAGCGCGAGTCCAAGTTGTTGCGTTTTGTGAAGCCAATTCGTAAGAATGGTTTTGTATCAGCTGACGAGTTCTCAACATGCAATCCATCACTGCTCGCTCCAAAGAGTTTGTACGCTCTTTGTGTTTCGTGAGCTCACAATGTGGACACAGTCTGTCCGCCCGTTCGTTCAAAGTTCGTCATGAAAAACGCAAAGGCAGAGGGCGAGGAGTTATAGTAATGTACCTGAGGGAGAACTGTCAGCAAGAGGTCCCGAGATATATATAATAATAAATCAAATGGATTTAAGAGAGGTCAGACAAGGCTGAAACTGTAGACAGAATCTACATAGTATATTCGGAATGAGGAATTCCTATAGTTGTCACTTGTTCATCACACCGGATGTGCGGTTTGCATTGTAGAAAAAAAATGTCTCAACGAACCTTTTGAATATTTTGTGGGATTGTTGACAGTGCACAATTGAGCTGTTAGGCGTCTGTAGATTGAGAGTTAGCCAGCTGTACACGACAGTGAATGGTAACTATCAACGGGTCCAAATTGAAAGCTCAGAGTTCTCCGTAGAGTGGTTAATCCCCATTATTGTGTAAGAGTTGGATTGTTCAGTTGATAGGTTCTCATCTTAGAAGAATCTGATCGCAAAGAAGTATGGGAGTTTCTTACCATTGAGCAGCTGTCACCATGAGCTGTCGATGAACATCATCGAATATTGCGTTGACAACAAAAGCGAAGAAGAATTGAAAGCTCGGAAAAGTTTAAGAAGTCTGCTAGCGCCGTCGGTTAGCGCAAGTCCCCTAGTTGGTACGCTAAGGGCCGCGTCATGTGACGTATCCCGGAAGGTGGCGGAATTGGTGACTCCAACCCTCCCCGAATCGATCCTTCTTTAAACAACCTTAAGTTTACTTTGGTGAACATAAGGTTTATCAATCATGGCTCCATCCGGTGGAATATGGGCTCCTATAGCCTTAAATGTTATGAGGTAAGAAAATTGAAATACCCCTCCATTGCCGCTTGCACTGGCTTTCTCATCCAGGCCCCGCTAACACGCAAGCCAGGAATGCCATACGGGCATCAAATCTTGTCAGGAAGCGCCTCGCAGAGGTAGCTCAACGAACTGCGACTGCCTCATCTGAGCCAATCCCAGTCTTGGTCCGAAACACACCGAGGCACCCCATCAGCAAGGCAGCCTATCTGCGCCAGAGCAAGGGAAGATGGTACACAACGCACAGCACGATCAACGCCACCGTCCGGCGTTTTATGAGCACCGGCTCTGCGAATGGCGTCAAATTTGATCGCTCCTCGTTTCCCAAGTCTGCCATCGGCACGACCATCCTCCGCTCCACCACCCGCGCCCCATTCAGCTCGACACTGCGCCCAAACCTTACGGGTGGCGCTCTCCCCAGAACTGCAGGCGGATACAGCCTTGGAGGCGGACGAGCAGGCGGGGCAAGATACTTCTCTCACACTCCGGCTGCACCAGCGCAGGTTGTGAACAATGTCTCTGCCGCCGTCCGCGCCTTCTGGCTCTCCGGCCACAAGGCTCAGTTCGACGGGCTCAACGCACGTGGTGACAAGCGCTACCGCACCATCAGCGCTCTCCAGGACGAGACGGGTCGCAAGATGTCTTCGGTCACCAGGGCCTCCCCTGGCTCGTTCGTGGACTTCCGCTTCAACCCCACCGTCACGGCACTCAGCCCACTCGCCGCTGCCCTGCCTACCGCACACTTCTCGGAAACACCGACACTGAACACCGACGGTTTCCTCGATGTTCTCTCAGTCGACTTTGCACGTGCTCTCAAGGACTTCACGGCCATCATGAATGATCTAAAGCGGCTATCCGCACTCGGGGACCTCAGCGTGACCCTCGAGCCCGGTTCAATCCTGCGTGTTCGCTTCCCCGGCTGCGATGCCGACACCGTGGAGCGCCTCTGCGACGAGATTGGCGTGCGTCGCGGGATCGTCCAGCAGGATCCCGATTTCGACGCCAGTTATGGCGGTAACATGGCGCTACTCTTTCCGTTCGCTAGTACCACTGATAAGGCACTCTCCAGTCCTGGAGGCTCGCTGAGATCTCAAACGGGCCATGAGCTAGAGTACGACCAGCTCAGCGAATATAAGGAGTTCGACGAGTTTGGCGATAACCCGTGGCTCTCATCCCCAGATGGCTATGAGACCATGGAGGAGCTGAGCGATACGGAGAGCATGTATTTTGGAAGGAAGGATAGTCCGAGTTTGAGTCGGCATGACCAGGACGCGGAGTATGTGGAGGGCATCTATCGGTTCATAGAGACCTGCGATGGTGCCAGGAGAGCTTGATGTGTTGTATGATTGTTTCCTTTGTTTGGTGGGAGGATAGGGGGTTGGGGGGCTTGGGGTCCGGTGTTTAACGGACTGTCTAGGCCATCGTCACTCTCTACAATGGCCTTTTGTGCCTACCTTGATATTTCTTTGCAATATATCTATCCTCTTGTGAGGTTTAGGGATTATATATCCAATCGCTAAATTTACATATTTTGAAATTTAAATAACCAATAATATAACATGTGAATACTATAATAGAGACCGTGGCGTAAGCGTAACCGGACCTCGTTACAACAATACAATCAGTTCAATACTGATAATTTCAGATACTAGGAATAAAAAAGGAGCAAGGGCGAGGGTGGCAGTAAGCATATATCACACATCCTTGACCGCTTACTAAGTCAGCAAGTAAGCTTATGGGATAGTAGAGACAAACCAGTCAAACGAAGCACCTCAACTCATGAAATCACTATCCTATTAAGATCGTATCTCCTAGCTCAAGGCTCTTAATAAGTTTAAAAGATGACGTCCGAAGAACATCAAACACCTCTTTCAACCCAACCTCAAAAACACATCATCGTCGTCGGCGCTGGCATAACAGGCCTTACAACTGCCCTCAAGCTCAATAGCGACCGCGAATCGGCCCAATACCACATCACCATAATTGCCTCTCACCTTCCTGGCGATGAATCAATAAACTACACTTCCCCCTGGGCAGGCGCCGACTGGTCACCCCAAGCCACCTCCTCCCCAGCTGATGCCGAGATGCGAGAATGGGATAAAAGAACATACGACATGTGGACGAGCATCTTGGAAGCTAACCACGACAAAGCAGATTATATCGGGATGGGATTTAAAGAGTGCAGGACCTATTGGGGAAAGGAAGGGCCGGAAACGGAGGGTTTAGATGGGAGGGGCTTATGGTGGAGGGATGTGGTCAAGGATTTTGAAGTTCTGAACTTGGAGAAGGAGAAGGGTATTCCTCAAGGTGCAGTGATGGGCGTCAAATATCAGAGCATTTGTCTCAATGTTCCGCAACACCTCCGATACTTGATGGACAGGGTATGTAAGGATGGAGTCCATGTTATTAAAGCTGATGTAGACGTCTCGAATGGCCTCGAAGGCGTAGCCAAAGACGCAAAACGGATTTTGATGGATGAGATCACAGACGCCAAAGAAGACGATATCTTTGCCTTAATCAACTGCACTGGCCTCGGAGCAAGACACTTTGTTGGGGATGTAGAAGCAGCAAAATTGTTCCCGATTCGCGGACAAACGGTCGTTGTGAAAGGAGAGTCGCCTATGGATCGCACATACAAGAACTTCCCGTCGTCCTCATCCACCGACGATGAATCCACTTATGTAATTCCACGTCCAGGATCCGGTACCACTGTTTTTGGCGGCTGTAAGCAAGTCGGAAACTGGGATCCTAAGGTTGATGAGGAGTTGAGCGAAAGGATTATAGGGAGGATTAAGAGATGGGGATTGGCTGAGGAATTGAGGTTGGAGGACGGAAAGGGAGATTTTGAAGTTTTGAAAGGCAATGTGGGATTGAGACCTGGAAGGAAAGGGGGACCGAGGGCTGAAGTTGAGGGGAATAAAAAGATAGAGGGACTTTGGGTCGTTCATTCTTATGGGCATGCAGGAGCGGGGTACCAAAACAGTGCAGGCTGTTCTGAGAAAGTTGTTAAGCTTGTGGAAGAACTTGCTGGCCGGTGAGCATCGTCTCAGCGATGATATTTATATCCACCTATCAATCCATAAACATAGGAGATCCTCCCTCCTCGAGAAGGAGACAACGGCGAATTGTCGATTCATGCATCAGATATCTAACACACTTAACCCCTGTCTGTGCCTTTCGCAGCAACGGTATGGCTAAATCCAGATAACTTAACCTTGAAAAAAGCTCCTCTAGCTTCATTACTACACAATAGTTAAGCTGTTTGCGCAACAACCCGCGGATATGTTGCATGCATGAAGTACAGTGAGCCGCCTTACCATCCATGGGCAAATATTTCCGACTCATAAGGGGACTCATGGTGTGATTCATCCCCAAGGCAGCAACGGCGGCAACAGTGTCATAGATCCAAAATATACTGGATGAGCGCCTTTTCGACAAAAACTCTTCCTGGATGACAATATGACAACCACAATATAAACCCAACTGTCATATTCACCTCCCTATGAGTCTTCTCAGTCAGTCAGCCTTTGGTGCCACCAACAGGCAGCACAGAGGCAGCGGCGCAGCACACGATCCTCGCCTTTCTCTCACCCTCCATCCCCACGTCACAACCCCTCCACATCCTGCCCCACCATCAAACCTGCGCCGAGCCGCCCCAAAAAATGTCCCGCATCAGCATCCAAATAGCTACCTCGGTCAACAAAAATCAAACACCTCACGACTTTTTCCCTAGCTCACTTGACGTCAAGACCTCTAGCCAGGCACACCACACCCCGCCGACACACGCCCGTGGTCACACCACACCACGCCACACCGCGCGGCGGCGGCGTCGCGCTCCATGAAACCGGACGTGTGTCATAGCTTTCCGCGGTGGTGGGGCACGTCCTCCAGTTCAGACGATTGGCGAGGGGGGCGGCTAGGTAAGGCGAGGCGAGGGAAATCCCTTATCGATTGTGGATACATGGGAGAGGGGCGCGACTTACCTGGCAAGGACTCGAACTGGTTTTGGTGTCCTCCTGATTCAGAGGATACAGGGAGGATAAACATGGGATTCTTGTAAATTCGAGGGGCGAGGCGCCGAGAGGGGTGTAAGGGGCGGGGCGGTGATGGAAGTGATCTTCGGTGAGCTACTGGAGTAGGGAGGTGGTGCTGGTGGTGAGGGAGTGAGGGAGTGTATGGTTGGGGACTGAAGCTAGGTGTGATCTACGCCTTCATGATATTAACCGGACCATACCAAGGCGGTCGAAACTCCTCGATATGACCTGATCATGGAAGGAGTAATTGAGGGGACGACAAGTGTACGGATCACCATGTAGGCGCCCTGTGGTCTGTATGGACGCGGAGGAATAGTGCGTCCCCTCCCCGAAAGATGTGTGACGTGACGCCGAATGCACGAGAGAGGGGAAATGTGTACTATACTGCACTGCGCACTGGACAACTATGGACAGGTAGGGTTAAGAGTGGCATGATATACCCTGTGGCTTGTCGTGTGCACAGAGCTGGCTGAGACACAATGGGGAATATTTCTGAAATATCACTGTGCAGGACATGTATGCAATGTCGGTGTCCGGCCTGCTCAGGAGACTTTGAATATGTTTTAGTATGGCTATAATATATAACGGCCGTGGCTATCTACGGAGTATGGCTTGTTAACCTTCGTAGAGTAAACCAAAATCTGTTATCTGTTCTGTACACTAGACTCCTACTACTCCAATAGTCAACTTGTCAACACTGGGTCTCCCCAAACACCAGGCGTTGGGAAAAAGGCCAGCAAACTCTCCCAAGCAAAACTAGGCAAGTTAGAGTTTTGGCGGTGAAGAGGCGATAAGATCCAATCAGGCGGCTCCAGGCGGGGGCGGAAAACGAAAAGTCAACGACGAATGTACCGCCTTCCGCCCCAATTACACCAATTACACCCAATTACACCAATTAGCCTCTGCCGCTCCCCCCCCCGG
>JPJW01001706.1:0-19827 GCA_000750755.1 Pseudogymnoascus sp. VKM F-4513 (FW-928)
GGGGAAGGATTTCGTATAGTGTCGTCGTGTGCTCTTACTTTTGGTGGTCGTTGGGTGTAGAGGAGCGGGAGGATTAAGGGCTGAGTCGTGGAGTTGGAGTGCGTGAGTGACAAGAGAGATATGGAGAAGTGGAATATATGTAATCCTCGCTTGATCGCTTGGAATATCGAATGCGGGTCAACGGGAGAAGGAAGGCTATAGTAGAAAGAAGTAGAGTAGCAGGGTAGTTATTATGGACAAAGTACATTTAGAGTGCAATGACCAGCAAAGAGTGACATGGATTTCCTACGATTTCCTACGATTTCATAACTTTTGCAGTAGTGCTCACGTACAAGGTCTCATGGTAAGTTACTGCAGGTAAGTACATACTCCACCACCCACTTTCTGCAGTACGAGTATGTATCTGTACCGTCTTCCCACACAAAAACCACGCCACACCATAACCATAACTACAAGCCCACTACCACCAGTACTAAACAGTACTAAACAGCACTACCACTACTACCACTAACACCACTAGCAACCACTAGCAACCACTAACAACCACTAACCACCACCAACTAACACCCACTAACACCACACCCAGTAAAGATTCCCAAGCCAGAAACCTGCCACTCCCCCCCGCCAGCCAATCCCCTTCCCTCCCTCCTCCCCCGAACTAGCGAAACCACGCCGCCAAACCTGCTATGTCCGGTCCGGGCTGTCTAACCCTAGCTCCAGACCTTGGGACCGGAAGCTTGACGACGCCGTCGCGGCGGATTGAACCCAGACCCGTCGGTGAGACCTGGAACACAGAGGAGAGTCCTAAAGAGGGCTGAAGAGGACAGAAGAGGCAGAAGAGGACAGAAGAGGCAGAAGAGGACGTGTGAGGAGGGCGGCGATGGGGAGAGAGGATGGCTGAACACGACCACAATGGATAGTATGAAGGGTCCTGGTGGCTTATACCGGATTATACGACGCTGAACCAGCCATTTCGACCTCGACGGCGTGTGTCAAGCTATCAATGGAACTATTAACAAGCTACGAATACCACAAAAACTATGGTTCCAGTCTCTCAACACCGAGTCTAGTATCCCCAAATCACACCACTCCGCGCCTCCCTCCCCTCCTCCCCTCTCCATCACTCAATCCCCCCCTCTCTCCTCGACTGACTCCTCGATCCTTCCCAGCTGCAGCACATCAGCAGAAGCATGCGTTGTCATGCCATTCCCTATCTGTGCGCGGAGCGCGCGCGGCGGAACGGGGGGAATGGGGGAAAGAAGCAAAATAAAATGTCTGAGACCCGACCTACCTCGACTGCACGCGGCCCCCGAACCCGTAATCCGTCCAATGAAAAGAAATGGCACAGGAACCGCCTGTGGATCAATCAACAGCGGTTGATGTTCTAAACATGGCGCCATTGGGTATTGTACTCGAGTACGGTGAACACGCTTATGGATTGATTGAGGAAATAGATGGTAATCTAGTTGTAGACAGTAGATAGTAGACTTTTATCGACTTTCCATCTTCTTAATTGCTATAGTATAGTATAGTAGTACTGTACTGTACATATATTACAGCCGCCAGGTACGCACAGTAACTAAACAGCCCGCCCCGAACAGCATTAAAGCATATCCCATCATCTCCTACTATACAGTGTACACACCTATCCGTACAACCCACAACCCACACCACCACTCCCGCCGCGCCGCCTCAGATCTACACTCCCTCCCCCCACACTACTTGTAGATCACCTCTCGCCCATCATCTCCATACACGTCCTGCTGCTGCACTCCCCTCCAAGGTATATACTCCTGCTCCTCCACCACCCTCCTCTGCATCGGCATCTGCCTCGCACCACCGGTAGCAGGCGGCGGCGGGGCATACTCCTCCATCATCGGCGGCGGCGGCATATACTCCCGCCTCACAACCTCCCCCTCACCGGGCCTAACGCTATACTCCCTAATAATCTGCGACGGCACCTCCCTCCTGCCCTCCGGCCGCACACTAGCAGCGTACTCGCGATGTACGGGCTCGGGACGGATACTCTGGGCACGGGGTATGTATTCCGCGCGCTCTGGACGGATGCTTTGAGCGCGGGGGATGTACTCCTGGCGGAAGGATTCGGGGCGGACGCTGGCTACGCGGGGTATGTATTCGTGTGGTGGTTCTTCGAAATGGGTTGGTTGGCGCCGCGGTGGGGGGCCTTCGGCGACGCGGACGTAGTCGTCGATGGGCTGCTGTCGGGCTGGTGGTCGGGTGGAGTACTCTCGCTGGCGGATCTCGATGGGCTCTCGCTCTCTCTCCACTGGCACGGTGTAGTCTTCGGCTGGAGGCCGAGTAGCGACTGGTCGGGCGGAGTATTCTCTTTGGCGGTACTGCGGCTCGGCCAGGTTCTCAGGTAGAGTAATGACACGGCGCTGTGGGACGTATTGTTGCGGAGACGCGCGCCTGTAAATAACCCCGTCATCCTCGTAACTATGCTGGACCGGACGGCGAATTGCCCTTGGCGGAGCACGATCGTAATAGTAATTATCATCGATAATCCTTGGCTGCGGCGCTACAGACTGTCGAGCCGTGGTCGGCGCAGCTGTGTAATACTGGCGGCCATACTCGTCGACGACGATGCGAGAGGGCGCCATCCGGGGTGGTGGCGCCATAAGAATCGGAGACAAGGACCTGTCCTGGTTGGAGTCGATTTCAATGACTGCCCCAGGCGCGACCGGTGGCTCCCTGTAGTATCCTTGAGGCTCCTGATAATATGTATCCGCCACCATCCGCGAGCTAGCTCTGACGGGCCGCTGTTCGTATTGTGGGTATGGCACCGCATACATCGCAGGAGACGGCGGGTCCCTATATATTTCTTGGCTGACAATTCGACGGCTGGGAGCTTCGTCTCTCATTATCCGCTGTCGGGGGGGTTGATCGATTTCCATTGGCTCGCCCAGTCGGTCATCACCTCTTTGAACATGTCTTGGTCTTACATCTCTGGTCCGAGGGACGGCGATAGGCTGCATCGCCATGGCATCTTCGCTCGGCTCATCGTAATCGAGTCCGGCACCTTGCTGTATTGTTTGCCTCTGTCTCTTGTGCGGACGCGGCAATGGTGCCGCCTGGAACGGTGACGGAGACCTTGGCTCAGGTTTTATGTAGGGAGAGGCTGGGGTAGCAATCGCAGAAGCAGGGATATTACCTGTGGCATCCCTTTTGCCCTTCGCCCTTCTATTCTCGGCTCGTTTAGACGTCTTTGGGGTTCCGCCGGCTCCTGAACTAGCTTCTGCTTCATGTATCGGAGAGACCCTAGCCGCAGGATTCTCCTGTAACGTGAACTCTTCTTGGGATATCACCGGTGCCCGAGCAGTAGCGAGAGGAGATACGCGTGCCGGCTGAGGTGCGACAGGGGAAAGATTGAAATTTCGCACCGTTTCGGGTTCCTCGAGTGATAACCGCCTCTTCTGGGAGGTGGCGCTTGCCACCTGTTGGGGTACAACGTCAGGACCGCCTTGAGAAATAGTGCTCATCTCATCGGCTCCAGTTTGTGAAGGAGCTGTTCCCTGTGGCGTTGATACAGTGCTGCTGGGGGTTAGAGCGGCTGGTCGGGCAAAATCAGTTGCTGGGTTGTTCGCAATAGCTGCTTTCAGGAGCTCATTGCTTTGGTTTACGCCAGCAGCAGTCGGGCGTGGATCTTGCAGAGTGCTTATTGGTGCAGAGATCTGGCTACGAGCAAGCTCTTGCAATCCAGGGACGACATCATTAGACGGGGGAGCATCTTTTGAAACAAAACTTTGGGGCTCGTCTTGATAGCGAACCACCGACGGTCCACTATCAGGAGCATTGAGAGGAGGAACAGTACGCGGATAGACCTCACCGGACTCTCTGCGCTCTCGGGGACTTCTCCCATGCTCCGGAGTATCATGCTGGCTTGAATAAAACGTATTATCATCAAAGGAATCACTTGCTGAGGTGCGACCGCCTTGGGACTGCCCGGCCTCACTAGCCGTTGAAGGGTGCACAATTGTGAACGCTTTGGAAAGGACATCCGACAGGTCGAAATCAGGGAGGGATTCTGAGGTCTGGGAAGCCGCTTTCATAGAAATACGCCTTTGATCAACTTGATCCCTCAAGCTTCTTTCGAGACGCTGTCTGTGCAGCTGGATCTCTGCTTTGATGAGGTCTGCCGACTTCTCAAGTAAAATAGGGTTGATCTCTGACTTGTTAGTCTTGCTGGGGCCAACTGGTGACCGCGCAGCTGTTATCCGTCTCCCATCTAGCAATTTTTCTCCATTGCCTTCATTTTCCTTGCCTGTATATGTTTTCGCAGCTGGTGTTGTTGACGAGAACGCAGCTGGTGGCTGGTTTGATGGCGTTACAACTGTGTTTGGGGATAGCGGCTTCACCAACGACTTCCCAGCCAAGTGTGGCGGGATCTGGATCTGAGGATGTGTCCCCGAATACACAGCATCGCGAAATCGTATGATTTTTTCATATTCCTGTATTTCGTGCAGTTCGTTCCTCGTCAAGCCTGCGCTGCCGACTGAGGGCGCCGTTGTTATGGCCCCTTGCGCCATTCGATTTCTCGAAATATTAAGATTCGTTTATGTGAAGCAAACTAATACAAACATAATGGCCAAGTGGCTAAGACAAGGTAAAGCAAGGGCAAGTGCGCATTGCAGTATGTGTCGAGTCGAGGAAAACAATAAAAAGTTGGGTGTTATCGCAGGAATCTCCAAATATCGCTCCCTTCAAAGTTGCTCCCAAAGTTACTAGGCTTGGCACGCCTCAAGCTAGCCATGGCTGAGATGCAAATTGCCGCTAGTAAGCGGAGAACTCTCATTCGCCGATGACAAACGCCAACCTTGCTGTCTGTGGCCAAGTACTCGAGTACCGATATGGAGATGGAGTCACTGGGATGCTCAGGGCGCAGACGTATAAATACCATCATATACTTCGCATTCTAGGATCTTTATTAGCAACCATATATTATACGGTATTCTTTGGCGAATCGAAGGTTTTAACAGTAAGGGTTATTGCCATCTGTGCTTTATAACAATGGCGGAAGAAGACACCAGGCCGGTATTCTTTTTTGATATTGACAACTGTGTAAGTTTCTCATTGTCAGATGTTGGCCGTTTTATGCCAGGAGTTTGCTAACCATTGTCTGCCAGCTTTATTCCAAGAGTTAGTATATATTGCATCTAAAAAATGCACATTGCTGACCGCTCTTCACAGACAAGAATGTCCATGATCGCATGTCTGAATTGATAGATGCCTACTTCATGAAGCATCTTTCGCTGAACCGTGAAGATGCATACAGGCTTCACCAAGAGTATTACACCACGTACGGTCTAGCAATTGAGGGGTTGGTGCGCAACCACAAGATTGACCCCCTGGAGTACAACGAAAAGGTGGACGATGCCCTGCCACTTGAAGAAATCCTGTCTCCAGAACCGGAGCTGAGGAAGCTCATTCAAAGCATCGACACTACGAAGGTCAAGCTTTGGCTATTTACTAATGCCTATGTCAACCATGGAAAAAGGGTTGTGAAAATCCTTGGGGTTGATGACCTCTTCGAGGGGTTGACGTATTGTGACTATGCCGGTCAGCCCTTGCTTTGCAAACCTGCGGAAGCAATGTTCCAAAAAGCAATGAGAGAAGCCGGCGTCAGTGACATGAATAAGTGTTACTTTGTTGGTGAGTTCCCCCTGGATCGTCTGGTGAAGACCTAACTGAAGACATGATAGACGACTCGGCCCTAAATTGTCGAGAAGCTCAGCGTTTAGGCTGGACCACAGTCCACCTTGTTGAACCGAGCGTCACTTCCCCGCCCCAGCAAGTGTGCAAGTATCAAGTTGCGAGTCTACACGAGTTACCGGGAATTTTCCCACAGTTCTTCAAAGAGGGGAATTAGAAGGCGGCCCAAGTGGCCCGGAGATGTGTGTTGATGGCTTTAGATGCATCCATAGACTGAATTTATGCTGCAAATAGCCCATAGAATTATAGCCAATACTGTCACAGGCGAACCATTCGAGTCACTAAGATTGTCAGAGACTGTGTTGAATTATAGCTACAATGCAAACCGGGGTATCCCAAACGCCATTGATAGAGCCTGAAGAGCAGTTCCAGGAATGCCGCGTAATTACGGCATGTCAAGGTCGCCTCACGCTGCGTATGACCTCGTCCAGCTTTGCCAGCAGGACATCCTTCTCCTTCACTGCAGCCTGCCTCTTCTTCTCCTCCTTCTCCAGTTCCTCTTCCAATGCCTTTATACGGTCTTGTTGGTTTTTCTCACTGTGCTCAAGCCCAGGTAGCGCCGATATCAGGAGCTCGATCTGCTGCTCTCTGACAATTAGGTCCTTTGCGAGCTCACGCTGGCCGTCAATGAATTCGCTTGTCGGATATGGTTCAACTGTGGACAGTTAGTATTACGTACTGTCGAAACCAAATCGTTTGTAGAAATAGCAAATTGGGAGACTAACTTCCATCAGAGTCCATAGGTCCATCCCTTGGCTTATCTGTGGCGTTAACAGGCGCAAGTTCGTGATGCCTGTGGACGTAGTATATTGAGGCAACAAATTGATGCGCGAGCTATCAAAGGTTAGCGAGGTCAGTAGACTTACAAAAGGCACCATACCTGGTCGACAGCATCCTGCAATTGCGTCAATCGATCAGCCATCTTTGCGCAGCGGGTGCACAGAAACCCTTTGGTCGATCGTTTGTGAGCTGGTCCTGGTGATCGGTGGTGAGGCTGCGACAAGGTGCGGTCCGCTGTGTGAAACTAGCCTTACTTGGCCTAGCACAATCGCGATTACATTTCAGTGGTAGCCTTGCATGATAGCTGGAGCCTCCTTTTGGTAACTCTCGACTACCATCTTCAAACCAATATCATCTCTCATAAATCACAGCTTTGAACTCTTGAAGGAGGGTTCTTGTTTTCTTGCATTCTGTCTCTATACCAAGCGAGTTTGATGATGCGTTTACAGCCGTTGTATCGACAACATCGGTCTTTCTTGTTCGGGATCTCAAAATATAGCTACTCAACGGCGGCGGAAAAGCCAAAAGAGGTGCCAACAGAATACACAGAAAAGGAGATTATATATCCGGACAGATTGAACGCCAACCACCATGATCTGGAAACTTATTTAGCTTACGCCTCACGGTCCGGGCTGGATTCCAAAAGCACGGTTTATGTTGGCACGCACTATGAATACACCGTCCAGGAGGTGCTGAAGCGCCTTGGGTTCTCTCTCCAGCAGACTGGAGGGGCGTCTGACTATGGGATTGATCTCTTGGGAGAGTGGAAGCTACCCGCGGTTCCTTTGAAGCTAAGGGTTCTGGTGCAATGCAAGGCACTGGCGAAGAAATCCGGACCAAACTTCGTGAGGGAGCTCGAGGGCGCCTTCGTAGGTGCCCCATCTGGGTGGCAAGGCAAGGGGGTTATTGGATTGCTAGTCAGCCAAAAGCCAGCTACAAAGGGCATGAGAGAAGCCTTAGCTAGGAGTCGATGGCCAATGGGAGCAATCACGTGTACGGGTGAAGGGAGGCTCGTCCAGATGTTGTGGAACAACAAGGCCAACGAAGAAGGTCTTACTGGGGTTGGCGTTGGCATCCGATATAAGGGCGGCAACCCGAACGAAGAAGAAATCCATCTCACATTTATGGGTGAGAATATGGAAACGGAACCGTGAATAGCTCTTGTTAATTTACGGCTACACTTGACGAGCGAAAGCGATTGCCGCCTCACTGCCTGGTTGTATAGCAGAACCTAGCCGCAACAAAAATCGAGGCGCTTGGTGGCAGCCAGGGTTATAGCAGATGCTACCGATCAAAATCCCTCCGTCGCCAATCGAGCCTTCACATATGCTCTATCCTTCACCATCACTTTCTTCATATGCTTGTCGATCCAACCTTCTATGGCCTGTTTCTTCTCCATAGCAGTCTCGACTTTCTTTGCTGCCAGCTTGTCATTTTCTACCTTCCGTCTTCGGCATAACTGGCAGTTTCTCTCGATGGTTGGGATATCGGCTTCGCCTTCTTCAACTTCTATCCTACACTTCCACCAACCTCCAAACCGCCCTACTTCCTTCCATTCATCTGATGGTTCATGAAACTCCATGCTCCATGGGACCTTGTTTTCCGGATTTTCTTCCGTGCCGTCCGTCATTTGACTGGCTCGAACATATCTATTAATTAAGTCGGTGAACGCTTCCCATGGCTTATCAAATCGCTCCGTTGGGAACCAGTCGGGAAGCATACTTCGGCAGGTGTCCCGTTCTTCCAACGTTGTCAGCGAGCCCGGTCTGATGTGATTTTTCTTGCACTTCGTACAGAATTCAAGATTATCATTCGAGACAACGCTCTGTGTAGCTGCGCCGTCGTTCGAAATGACGGGCTCTGGACTTGCAACATTTGAATGAACACTCGAAGGGCCTATAATTTTTATTAGTCCAAGTCTCTCCGAGCTAAGTGTTCGAGTTTTGTCCCTACCGGATAAGTTCCCATCTAATGTGTGGGATTCGTCATCTCCCCCTTTAGGGTTCACTGTTATGAGCGGGGCATTACTCTCATATACCGCAATCCCATCTGAAGATATTTTGCGGAACTTGGGGTCGAGGCCGTAAGTTGTAAGATTATAGGATAGGTTTGAGAGAGGTGGGAAGCTTATGCGTCTTTCGCCAAGGCCGGCAGGTTCGGGCGGTGCGAGAAGACCAGAGAATCCTCGGTGAATGATCACTTTATCATCTGGCTCTGAAGATATCACCTTTTTCGGCGACCTTTCTTCCCCACTGGATGATTGTGGCGGGTCTGTTTGTTTTTGCTTCTGTACAGAGGTTCCCTTGGATGCACTCGTGCCATTGTCAACTTTTTGTTTTGCAATCTCTGCCTCTAGCCAGTTCAGCGTCTCGTCATCCGTGTTGCCTGTTTGGACCGTTGTCCACGCATCACTTTGAGATGGACGAGGGATCTCTATGGGTTTTGGCGTAGCAACTTCAGGGGATGCTGGCGGTTCTTGTAGATTTGTTGCACCTGTAATATCCATTGGAGCAGGCCCAACGTCGACGCTTGTATCGACGCCGTCCCTTGTGTCAACACCGTCATGAGGTGTCTCTTTTTTGGCGATTACTGCCGTCATAAAACGCGAAAGGCTGGGCTCAACATGGATGGCCGAGTCGTGCCGCACTTCAGCTTGCGCACTTCCTGTTTCGATAAGAACTTTAGGAATCGGCTTGGCTCCGAATCGCTCCTCTAGTAAGCCTTCTGTGAGGAGGCTGGCGGAAGGCAAATGTGCTTGAGACATCGTGGGAATAGAACATTTCAGATCCGAAGGTTGGGTGATGTATGTTGTAATATGGGTGAAGTCCTGGCTCCACACCGACCACGGTGCTTCCTTCCGCGATGTTGTCTATTTGCTGGTCAGGAAGGAGTGGTTGTAACCAGGACGGCGTTGCTGTCAGGTACCAGACAGGCTTGGGGTCCGAGGATGGGTTCGAGGATGGTATAAGAGTAGTTGTAGTGTATCATTGTATAGATATAATAGTCTTGTGGCCGCTTATAACAGTACAAAGGGGCAAGTGAATTTATTGTGAATTCTAGAAAGATACGCAACGCCATTGTACAGCTCCTTTAATCATTCATATGCACTCATTGTGCCAAAGTATAACTAACAGTATCTAATTACAATGATGACCCATCATCATGGTGGCCGCCATTGTCCCAATTTCGATGACCCAGGAGTATCTTACAAACTATCCACAACGCCACATTTCATATTATACAAGAACCCAGTAAAGACAATGAACCCTTAATCCAACAGAGCCTTAATCCAACAGCGGCCCTACACTTACATGCTCCCTCCTCTTTAACGCCTCCTCTTGTTCCAGTTTCAAAGCCTGTTTTCCAAGCTTTCTCCTTGTTGCTTCCACCTTCGCAAAGCGACCCCTGGCACCATGCTTAACCTTTGTAATCATGTCCCCTGCCTTTCCTTTGTTTATCATATCAGGAGTCAAAGGATCGTTTTGAAGGCGGAACCTATTCAAGAACATCAACTGTCCTTCGGTCGCTGGTTTCTCTCGCCACCTTTGTGTCGTGACAATAAATGGTTTCGGGTATCTGAGAGACGCAAATGTATCCGCAGCGTGAACTGCGTCCTCGAAGCCTGTATGCCGTGCTACCTCACGTGGAGGTTTGTACGGCTGTTTCTTCAGAGGACCAGTATATGGAACGATCTCGGACACGACAAATGCAGGATCGGCATCTTTTTCTTCAGTGTTGGGTTCAATCTTCAGGTATGTGCCACTTGGAGTGGTGAGGATATACTTGCGGTCGGACACCTCCACCCAAGCGTAGCGACTGATGGCACGGATATGACGCTCACCCGAGGAATCCTCGATGAGGTCAAAAACTGAATCATAATCTGTAAAGGTGACCTTGACGGGGTGGGAGGTGCCTGACATGGGGGTCTGAAACTCGGGGTCTATGGGCCATTGCCTCAATTTTGCCTCCTTGATCTCTTTCATGTCGTCCACTGTGGCTTCGGCGACAATTTCTGATGGGTCCAGCCCAAATAGTGTCGGCGTAGATATAATGCCAGTCTCCAAACTAGCCACCATATCAATGATGTGACAATTCTCCTTCCCTGGAAAGAGTCTCATTCCTCGACCAATCATCTGAACAAGAAGATTGCGAGACTTGGTTGGACGCGCAAGGAGAACACAATCGATGTTTGGGACATCTGTACCTTCCGTAAAGACGCCACAGTTGACCAGCACTGGAAACTCGCCAGCCCTGAATGCATCGAGTGTTGCACTTCTTTCAATTTTAGGGGTATCTCCTGTGACGAATCGCGCATCAACTCCACGATCCCGGAAGGCCTTGGTAAGGCCTGCGATGTGGGCCAAGTCCACACAGAATACCAACGTCGACTTCCTCTCCTGTGCTTTCGCTAACCATGTTCGAACTGTGATTTCGTTACTCTGCTCGGTGTTGACCGCGCGAGATAGCTCTCCAGTTTGGAAATCCCCCGTTGCCCCCTTCTTCACTTTCGAGATGTCTGCTTTCGACTCTACCGTAGTAAAGATGACATCCGACAGCCATTTTTCTCCGATCATGTCGATGTAATCCTTGTGGTATACAATTTGGTCTATAGCAGCGCCCAGCCGTAGCCCATCGAATCGAGAAAGCGTTGCAGAGACACCCACCAGCGCGGGGCCATCTTTCTTCGCCTTTGAGAGTCCAAAGTATGCGAGGGTCTTCAAATATCCTGGAGCCACGATATGATGTGCCTCATCTACCAGTATGAGCTTGAAGCGTTCCGGGTTGAATTTTTGAATGCGGTCCTTGGATATAATGCTTTGCACGCTTGCGATGGTGATGTCCGCCGCGCCACTCGCATGAATGTTTCCCATTTCAACGTCGACACTCTTTGTTGGGTATGCATTAATGCAGTGCTTCGCTGCCTGTTCGACGAGCTCCTGGCGATGGGCCAGGATGAGGGTTTGGTCTGCACCGCATGGCAGAGGCTTGACGCGATCGATAAGTTGGGTAAAGATGACCTTGGGTGAGAAGTCAGTATTCTTCCATTGCCTCGATCATAGAGTACGTACCGTCTTTCCACTACCAGTAGCTAGAGAGATTCCCAACCTTTTATGGCCTCTGTCAAGGTATGAGAGAACAGATTGTATGCATTCCTCTTGATATTGGCGCAGACGGATTCCCGATGGGGGGTTAATCACTGGCTCGAGCGCATCTTCGGGCGATGACGCTACAGTTGCTACGCATCGTTTAAAGAATGAGACCCGATATTGAAGTTTCGACAGTGCCCCTGTGACGAGACCCCTCGAAGCTCGCAGCATGGCATTACTCTTGTCTATTCTTTTGCTTCGTGTCCAGCAGCCATGTTTATTCCCAGTACGATAAGGAATCCCCTGCGTTATCTCATGGATGGGTCCGTGCACCTTCAACGACACGCCTGTAAAGCGTTCATAGGAATACTAATCGCTTCAGGGGGTCTCTCAATTTCAACAACACATAGTTATCAGGAACAAACCCCGTTTGACGTAATTAATTGACAAGACTGTAATAACGCACATTGGGTTTTGTGGAAAGAGTGTATTTCGCCAGCCATCTGTTTTCGTTGGTCACACTTTAGGCTCTGGGCCAGATGTCACAGTTCCGTTTTATCATGCCAGTACTGTATATCACAGTCGAGATAGTTTTCATAACAATCTATTATCGTTTGGTTCTCCAGAACAGAATCTGCGCTATATTTACATGCTTTCCCAGGAACCAGCCTCAGACTTCCCGACTGTTGCGTCATCTATAAGTCTAAAGATACCAAAGTGCAACGGCAGCGAAGACCCAAGCGTGGTGTGTGCAAGTCTAAAATAGACCACCAGGCAAGAAAAACAATCGAAAAAATAACAATCCGAAACACTCTTGTAGTAGAAAGAGTGGGGAACTACCAGTACAAAGTGGCCGACGGCCAAACCCAACAACAAAGATCATAGCAAACCGAACCTCGTGGCAACAGTTCGGGCGCTGACCGTCTCGTTGGTAGCTTCCGTGAACAATGCAGCAATTCTGGTCCACTTTTTGGCCTCGTACTCTTCCACCGCGCGCTTGAGTAGCTGGTCCTTCTGCGGAGTCCACTGAATGGGGTAGGAGCCACATCCCATGGCATCCAACTCTTCCGAGGTGTGCTTCTTCCGGTCCTTGATAGCTACAAACACTCTTCCGTCGGCCTGGTAGATAATTGGCGCACAACGATTGTATCTATTGTGAATTGAGTTTGGTGTAAAGGTGCCAGGCTTCCCCTTTGCTTCCTGCCTAGTGTTTATGTGCCGAGCAATGTCAGAGAACGACATTCCGTAGTTATCATACCAGTTGACAATCTCGATATTCACCGGGTCCGTTGCGCCTTTTGTTTTCAGTCGTGGAGATTTACCCACCTTCTGCTGAGTTCCGCCAAGTCGGTTAGAAACTCGATCAAAATGTCCTCTGAATTGCCTGCTTGACATTGGTTCACCACGATGTCCTCGCCTGTCTGAATGTGTCGCGCGACCACTGCCAACCAAATTTTCCATGCGTTGAACAGCCGTCGAGCCTTCAATAGTTGGTGACTCTTGACGACTCGGTGAGCTGACTGAACTGTTGGAGATCTCGCTACCATCGCTGGCATCTGGTGTATCGGCTCCATCATTCGCCACTACTGAAGACTGCCCATATGCATTTCCAGAAGAAGCAGCTTCGCCTGGTTTGTGAATATTACCTTGGGTCCAACCTTCAACTTCGGCTTGGCGATGAAAGATGTTGCCAGGGTGGCCCATGTTTGACGTCATGTTGGCGGAATTGCTGAATTGCGTACCGGGATGCTGGCCAGATGCAAAACCATTATGGTTATTATATTGGATAGGCGCGAGGATACTCGGCGGGCTTCTGCGAAACCCAACTCCCATTCCGCCCTCCTGGGTCATATTGCTTGCTCCGAAACTCCCGATGCCAACTGCCTGCATGGATTCAGCGGCCTGGCGACTGTAGGAGGTCATATCTCCATTGCCAGTACCAAAGTTATTGAAATCCGCTCTCATGTCTGATTCGGAAAGTCTGGGTGGCAAAACTCCTCTGGCACGAGGTCGCATCGCCATATCATTTAGCGGTGGAAAAGAAGGACCACGATTTTGCCATGACTGAAAATTTTGATTAAAATAATTTGCGGCGTGATGGGGTCCATTGCTGGTGTTGTTAACGAGCGTTGGCGATTGGTTTTGGAATCGCTCGAAAAATTGACGGTGCGCAAAGGGGTTGGACTCAAGTCCATTGTTCTGGCCACATGGAAAGGGGCCAGGCTCCGAAAGTTGACCTTCGTATGAGTTGTCTGGGTGATGAATGCCGTTTATTGCAGCTGCTGGGGTGGTCTGACTGCCATTCAGGTTTGGAGGTAAGGGATAATCCATCGCTCCCTGATAGCCCATGTGTCCTTGGTCTGGAAGTCCGTTAATATTATTTCATAAATTGATGGAAGAGTATAATTGGGGTCATACCATCGGAGGCGCTGCCATGGTTGTTGTCGGCAGTGGGAAAAGGACCATCGTTGTTGACAGACATCTTGGCTGGATCACTTGTCAGTGTATGGCTCGCAGTTTGTTACAAAGCAATACCAACAGATACGACTATGAAACTTGAACCTGTTGAGTAAATAGACCAGGCTATCAGAACTATACTCTGGCTGATGACGAAGCTCGTGTGGGTCATGGGTGCTTTGATCCAACGCTGAAAGATACCCAAGAAGAGATGAGAAAGTAGTGCAGGAAGTTATGCCAAAGCAAAATAAGGATTGAAGTGAACTTGCCCAAAGAGAGATGCAGTAAATCAGACTCGGGGTTTGAAGCCCAAGATCAACGTGACTTCACTTCTCTAACGACACCCTGAAGCCGAAAATAAGTTGATTTCACTTCCGAATCAACACCTCGATGACAATCAACTTCCAGAATACGCAAAAGTGACGAAAATTGACGAGTAACTGTTTGAATACACCGCCTGTGTGGCATCAGGGTGCTCTTGAGAACGTTCTGGGTATGAAATGATGCACAGCGCAAAGGACACCGAAGAAAAATAGTACGCGGTTATAATCAGTGAACCTGTACTTACTCAAGTAGTAGATTCTGGTGGATATGATAGGTATAGAGGCTTCTTGCTGCCGAGAGTAGTTGTGTTTCTTACTGTCGAGTGTTTCGTCGAGTGTTGTTTTGGTATGTTGTCGTTGTTGTTGTGTGCTGTTGTTGAAGAAGGAAGGAGGAATTGGCAACGGTGACAGGAATTTATGCAAGAATAACAGAGCTGCTCGGTCTCTCGACTTGCCGGGTAGGCCCTACAGAAATTAACATCATGACTTAGACGTTGCCTTGTCTGAGCCGACGATACCCTCCAGGGGAAATGGCAAAGTATGTGCTGGGCTGGCGTATGGGGGTGCATTTGACATGAGAAAGCTTCAACTTACCTTGAGGATATTCCCTTCATGGTAGCACAAGGCTGCCGGACTTACATATTGGAGTACTGTCTGTAAATCTGGCAGGAATAGTTGGTAATGAGAAGGACAACACTTCGTTACGAGAGAAAGTTTAAAATCACCTACTTTGAGTGGCATGCGGAGGCAGGTTCCAGTATTAAAACGGTTGAATATCTTCTGTATTTCAATGCGGAGACATCAAGAAAAGACGAAATGACGCCAGTTTTCCCCAAGCTGCCTAATTCCATCTTCCAAGCTCCAGCCCTTGGTATTGCATATCGTCCGAGCCATCTCCTCAAGCCTTCTATCCATTTCATCGCCGGCAGTATGGAGGTCACTTTCAAGAAGAATTCGATCATCTGGGACTTGCTTGATGACCTCAATCGCCTTTTCTGAGCCAGCCGATGACATATTTATAGCCGATGAGAATGAGAAGTAAACCGCAGTGGGCACAGAAGGATGGAAGTATTGCTTCAAAGGCTGCGGGCTTCCGGAATATGAATGCAAACATATTCGTGGGGGGAATGGCTTTGGTGTTGGAGCTTCTGATTGAAGCTCGTCATCCTCTTCGTCTGGTAAGAACTCAAGGCCCTTTGTGAGTTTTTTCTTCCGCTTGCTGACGACCTTGTTTTCATGACCTGTCCATGTTTCTTCAAGAGTATCGTAAAGGAACCCATGTGCGCCAACTCCATGAACCGACACTGGCCTCTGAAATTCGCCTGCTAATCTGAGCTGCGCCAGTAAAATCTGCTTTTGATGAGCCATGTTTACTCGGTATTGAGTAAGGCGGCGGCCTTCTCTTCCTCCAGGGGTGATTGCCATATCTCTAGACTTCTCGAGCTCAGATTCCCATTGTTCTGGAATCCTAAATGACTTATCTAAACCTATCTCTCCGACAAGTGCTAGGGGATACATTTCCAAGTATGCCCTCGTATCTTTGAGGAACTTTGAAAGCGAAAACGGCTCGGGAAGAGATGCAATATAATCCACATCTTCAGGAGCTGGTAACAAAGCAGATTGGTAGTGTTGAATCTTTCTCTGGACCGGATCCGTTGGCTCAGAAGTATTACCAACGTCATCATACATTTGATGCGAGAACCACGGGTGCCAACCAAAGCATGGAATAACACGTCCGTCGATCGTCCCATGCCGCTTGAAACTTTCCAAGTTGACACCATGCGTCTCAGAAATTTTGGCCACGAGCTCTTGGTCTTGTGCTCTTGTGGCCATCACTGTCAGGACGTGTGCCTTCATACCAGGGATGGTGTCGATTGAGCTCATCGTATCGGTAGGGTGGCAGTGAGCATCAAAGACTCCCAGATGCCAGGGAAATTCATCAGGGTCTAAGCCAAAACCCGGCCCTCTTTCGGAATCAGCCTGCACCATGGTGTGAGGGACGACGGTGTCCTCCCTGGTTAACGTATGGCGTCACCTTGGTAGATGGAGCGGGCCAGGACGAGAAAAATCTGCTCCTGGTTTCGTCAACCTAGGTAGAATAGTAGAGTAGACAATTAAAGGCCCAATAAGTACTATTAAAAAAAGGGCTCCCAATGTTCAATATGAGGTAGTTTAAATAAAAATGCGATTCATAGATCTAGACTTATGTAAGTGGTCCTTGCGCATCTCACTTGGATGCCAAGCCCGCGCGCCTAAGCGGAGGGTGGGAACCTTGCGGCTGCCTGACAGCCGCCGCCATGCACTTGAGTCCTTGGGCGACTGGGGCGGGCAATCGTGACATATCATTTCCAACAGAACTCGGTCTATACCTTCAAAGACCAAAGCTTCCACCGAATTTGTAAGTTCACTTGAGTTCACTCACTTTCCTTTTAGTGCTATCATAAAGAGCGCATAAGTGCGTTTTTCCCCCCATGAAACGTCATTGACAAGATCGTTCACTGCAGTCCACCAAGGCATTCATTGCACCCCTCACGACCACCACGAGTAATACAGCCCAAGTCTGCCTCCCACCAAGAAGGATCGAGAAGCTTCCCCTACAACGCGCCTGGGGTGAACCAATCTGTGACCCAACAGATCACTCTTGAACATACGACTGGAGGGCCGATATAATAGAGGGGACTGGGCCACCATATCTTGTCGTCAACCTCACGTTTTTGAAAGGCACGCTGCCACATTCATTCGATATCCGGCAATATGTCGGTCGCAACACGAAGTATGCTGATGCCGCCTATGCCGAATAGAGAGGATTTACAGGCAACGTGAGTAAATCTGGTAGAAACTGTGGGCACGGCATTACTGACGCAATTTTGCCCCAAAGCTGGACATACCTCGAGGCTGGCATTTCCAAGATAATGGTTGATTTGCAAAGTGGTATTGACATGAATACTGTAAGTGGGCATCCATCCAGGTCTGGCCCGGAACGCAGTGACTGACTCTTTCAACAGTACATGGGAGTCTATACGTGAGGACGCCAGCTGCAGTTGAATCGGGCATATACTAACTATGACAGTGCCGTTCACAACTTCTGTACATCTCAAAAAGCTATCAGCTCCACAACCAGCGGTGTTATTGGCGGTGCTCATCGCGGAGGTAGGCATTCCAGCGATGAATGGTTTTCTTCAGCTAACAGATGTCAGCCCACCTTCTCGGCGAGGAACTATACCACAATCTCATTAAATATCTCGTCAATTATCTAAAAGGCCTAGTTGTCGAGTCACAGAAGCACGTTGACGAAGCCCTTCTTACCTTCTACATTCGAGAATGGGACCGCTACACGACTGCCGCAAAATACATCAACCATCTCTTCCGATACCTCAACCGACATTGGGTGAAGCGCGAGATGGACGAGGGGAAGAAGAACGTTTACGACGTCTATACGCTACACTTGGTACAATGGCGCGTGTATCTGTTTGGGGCAGTTCACGAGAAGGTGATGGCAGCAGTGCTCAAGATGGTAGAGAAGCAGCGAAACGGAGAGACCATTGAGCACAGCCAGATTAAGAGCATAGTCGACTCGTTTGTCTCGTTGGGCTTGGACGAGGCAGATTCTACCAAGGGGACACTGGATGTGTACAGGTTCAACTTTGAGAAGCCATTCCTCGAGGCGACCAAGGAGTTCTACCAGAAGGAGTCCAAGCAGTTTGTGGCCGAAAACAGCATTGTCGAGTACATGAAGAAGGCCGAAATACGACTGGATGAAGAAGAGGAGCGTGTGAAGATGTACCTGCACCCAGATATCATCTCGGCGTTACGGAAGGTCTGCAATGCAGCCCTGATTGGTGACCACTCCTCTGTCCTTCGAGACGAGTTCCAGTCACTCTTGGACGATGATAGGGTAGAGGATATGCAACGCATGTATAACCTTCTTGCGAGGATACCCGATGGTCTCGACCCACTGAGGATAAAGTTCGAGGCACATGTGCGGAAAGCGGGTCTTGCAGCCATCGCAAAGGTTGCAGCAGATGCGGACAAAATGGAGCCGAAGATTTACGTGGATGCCTTACTGGAAATCCACACACAGTACCAAGGTCTTGTCAAGAAGGCATTCAAGGACGAGCCCGAGTTTACGCGTTCGTTGGACAATGCCTGCAGAGAGTTTGTCAACCGAAACTCTGTGTGCAAGTCTGGCACCAACAAATCGCCAGAGCTCCTCGCAAAATACACCGACTCGTTACTAAGGAAGAGCTCCAGTAGCGCCGAAGAGAGCGATCTCGAGGAGACCTTGACACAGATCATGACTGTTTTCAAGTACATCGAGGACAAGGATGTGTTCCAAAAGTTCTACTCTCGCATGCTTGCGAGGCGGTTGGTCCAAACCACCTCGTCCTCTGATGATGCCGAGACAAGCATGATCAGCAAACTAAAGGAAGCTTGCGGTTTCGAGTACACCAACAAGCTACAGCGCATGTTCCAGGATATGCAGATTTCAAAAGATTTAAATAGCGGGTACAAGGCGTTTGAGTCCAAGCTGGTAGACGACGACAACACGGGTGTCATTGATGCCACATACTCTATTCTAGGCACGGGATTCTGGCCACTGAACGCACCCACAACGTCGTTCTCGCCTCCGCCGGAGATTGTGAAGGCATATGAGCGCTTTCAGAAGTTCTACAACCAGAAGCATAGCGGTCGCAAGCTGACATGGCTGTGGCAGCTCGGCAAGGGCGAGGTGAAGGCCAACTACACCAAGACGAGCAAGATCCCGTACACGTTCCAGGTATCAACGTACCAGATCGCCATCCTCCTCCTCTTCAACGAGCGAGACGTCAACACGTACGACGAGATCATGAAGGCGACGCAGCTGAGCCAAGAGGTCCTCGACCCGCAAATGGCCATCTTTGTCCGCGCCAAGGTCCTCCTCCAGTCTCCCGAAGGATCATCTTACACCCCCGCCACCAAGTTCTCCCTAAACTACGACTTCAAGAATAAGAAGATCCGCATCAATCTCAATGTTACCGTCAAGTCGGAGCAAAAGCAGGAGGCGGAGGATACACACAAGACTATCGAGGAGGACAGGAAGCTGCTCATGCAGGTTAGTCTCCCCCCCCCAATACCTACAATATCCGTTGCTAACCTCCCATCAGTCCGCCATTGTCCGCATCATGAAGGCGCGCAAGAAGATGAAGCACAGCCTCCTCGTCAGCGACACCATCGACCAGATCAAGACGCGCTTCGTCCCCAAGATCCCCGACATCAAGAAGTGCATCGAGATCCTCCTCGAGAAGGAGTACCTCGAGCGCCTCGACGACGACGAGCTAGGCTACCTCGCTTAAGTTCGTTGGCTGTTTCTGCGATACTGCACGGATGCCCTACCCCTTCTTCCCTTACCCCCTCGCATATCTCCCTCCCTCCCTCTTTATTATACGAAATTATCCACCCGCCGTTTTATG
>JPJW01001711.1:0-10016 GCA_000750755.1 Pseudogymnoascus sp. VKM F-4513 (FW-928)
GGGGGGGGGGGAAGTGGGAGTGGCATGTGAAATTTGAGAGTGAGAGATCGTGGGATTGAGATCTCGCGCGCTAGGACGGGGAAATGCGGGGAGTGGATATCGATGCGGCGCATGCGTGCCTGGGCGACGAAGGGGGGCAAGGAGAGTTGCAACAAGGTTGGCCGGGAAGGTGTGTGCGTGATCTCTCGAGCTTATCTTGTCTATTTTGGAGAGTCGGCCGTTGGGAGGTTCTAGATGGATGGGATGGGCTGGATGAGACATTTTCTCATTTCACAAAGGGGCGCCAAGTCTCAACGTAAATTTTTGTTTTGGATTGCAAGCCCGTCCGGACGCCGGATGGATGATTTTGGATGCCCGTTTTTGCACCGTAAACCGTTATAACACAATATTGGATACCCCTTACTCGTCATCCTCCTCCTCCTCCTCCTCGTCAGACTCTACCACATCATCCATCTGCACATCCTCCTTTCCCCTCTTACCACCCTTCCCCTTCTTGTCCTCCTCCCTCCTTCCCGCCTCCAAAATCCTAGCCTTCTCCTCCCTCTGCTTCCGCTGCCCCACAACATACGCACCCAGCGGCGTCTTCTCCCACTCGAATCCCTTCAAGAAGCCCTCCACCCCCGCCCTATTCCCCGGCGCAAACTCAACCTTAGTTCTCCTCTCCTCCACCCACTTCCCATTAGCCTCAATCTTCTGCACCAGCACCCCCAGCGCCGCATTAACCTTCCCATTCCTATTCCCCGTCTTCGCGCCCGCCTCCTTCAACCAGCGCTTCAGCATAACCACGACCGGCAGCCCCAGCTCCGGCGCCGCAACACTCGTAGCCCACAACACGAAGAACTCCCCCAGCAGCTCCACAACCTGCTCCCCAACCCCGTCCTGGTACACGCGCGTGCGCAGGTACACCTTGGGCGCCTTGTAGGACACCGCGAAGTCGAGCGGCCGCTGCGTAGACGGCTTGGCGTGCTTCTTCATCTCCGCTGCGGAGAGGACCTCTAGCAGCAGCGGCGCGAGCGGGATGTACGTGCCTGTCGCGCGCGAGAGACGCAGCAGCGAACGCACGAGGTGGAAGCGGAGCGGGAAGTACGTCGCGGTCGGGATGAGACGCATGGCGCCCAGCGTGACTTGCACGGCCGGGTAGATGAGCGCGCGGAGTTGCGATTCCTTGCCCAGCGCGGCTTCCTTGAGGGGCGAGCAGTGCTCGGCGAGCACGCACGACCAGAAGTCCAGAGAGTGGATGTACTGCCAGTTGTAGATGGTCTTGTAGGACTCCTTGGCGTTGTTGGTGATGCTGCTGCGGAGGTGGATGGCCAGCTGGCGGATGAAGGTGAAGCCGGTTGTGTACCCGATTGTGGGGTCCAGGCCCCAGAGCTCGGCGGCAGAGTTCTTCATCAGGTTTATGCCTTGGATCGTGTGGATCGTGGTGTTGCGCGCGCCCTTGACGAGACCCTGGTAGACGGTCTTGAGGACGGCTTCGCGAAGACCAGCGTCACCGATCACGGCGAGGCGGCGCACGACGAGGAAGGCGGTGATGCGGGTGGCCTCGCTGCTGGAGGGGTCGGACCAGATGTCAACGACGGTCTTGACGATGCCCTTGAGCACCTTCTTGAAGGGCAGGAGGTATGGGAGGAGGGGGTTGATCGTCGAGAGGGTCAGCTTGAGCGTTGCCTCGTCAGAGAGCGTCGTGAGCAGATGCTGCACGGACGTGGTGTGCGACTTGAGCAGCGGCGTGAGGGTCTTGAACTTCTTGGAGTCGGTCGACACGCGGATCTTGCCCGCGGCGCTCTCCTTCACGGGGAGGTGGTGCTGCAGCACCTCGGGGACGAGCTGGAGAGTGACGACGAGAAGTTGGTGGTAGACCTCGGGATTCGTAATCGTGTATTTGTAGTCCTTGCCTTCATCCTCATTGACGTGAGCAGCCGCTCTGAAAGCGAGGACAACCTGTCGCATCGCTCGTAACGAGTGCTGCTCAGTCATTGCCTTCTTCCACTTAGCAACCATCTCCTTTGTGACCTCAGTCTCGTCGAGCATCTCCTCCTCAGACTCCTCGTCCACCTCCATCTCCTCAACAGCAGCCTTCTTGCTCTTTTTCGACTTCTTCTTAGGCCTCTCCTCCTCCTGCTCGCTGCCGCTAAGGCCATCGACCTCGGCCAGGTCGGCATCCTCGTCGAAATCGAGCGTCTCGGGGTCATTCTCCTTGAGGTATTTGTAGAATTCCGGGTCGGTCTCCGCCAGTGCCTCCATAGCCTCCTTGCTCATTCCCATATCCTCATCTTCGCCCTCACTACCCTCATCATCGCTAGCAACCGGTGCCTCCTCGTACGAAGCATCAGAGGAGTCGCCCTCCTCATCCTCCTTCTGTGGCTCCGGCTCAGAGCGCTTCCTCTTTCCAAGCGCCTTCTTTGCGTTCTTCTTGGCCAATTTCTCCGGGACCTCGAACCCACCAGAAAAGAAATCGTCGACGCTCATCTGGCCAAAGGGATCGGCCTTGGGCTCAGCTGGGCCTTCCTCTCCATCCTCCGCCTTGCCTTTGCCTAGGAACTCAGCATCCTTCGCATTCCTGAGCGCCCTCTTCTCTTTGATCTGCACCTTTTGCTTGATCTTGGCGCCCACCTTGCGGCGCTCGAGCGAGTCCTTCAAGTGGTTCTTCTCGAACTTGCGAGTTGCTTTCTTGCTCGTCTTCGCCATTGTTGTGGTTGGGGGAGAGGAAAATGTGGTTTTCGAGGTTTTGCGGTTCCTGGCAGGGCTCAATCGCAGCCTTTGCAGAAAATTGTTATGGGGAATTATTTATCGCGGACGCTAATCAAGCTGTATCGGGCTAGTGTAACCGGCAGAATCGCAGACCGCCCAGACGGTCGCTCTGGCCATGGGGGTGTTTAGGCATCATGGAAGAGCGCAATAGGAGCTGGATACTTTAAGCTTGAGCTTCGTTGAATAAATTACTACGAATATACTGTCATGTACCCCAATAAGCAGGCGTACGCGCCGACGCCGCATAGCTATATCCCGAATACTGCGCTTTCTGCCACCGTGAATCTCGATGAAGTAAGGGCGCCCCCCCTCCCCATTAACTAGAAGCAGCAGGCTAACTTGCGCAAAGGAAATTAAACTTGCGACCACGCGCGCCGAGAGAGACCTGCAAGACTCGCTGGCCGAGGTCTTCAGCATTATTATCACGCTCGACGAGCTCGAGAAGGCGTATCTCAAGGATGCCATCCCCGAAGCAGACTACACGGAGATATGCGACAGGCTACTGAAGCAGTACAAGGCGATCCTGACGGACGAGACGGTGGCTAAGGAATTCGTTGACCTCGAGACCTTCAAGTACGAGTGGGATGTATGTATTGCGACTTCAAAGGGACAAGTTCTGAGCATTCGGCTGATATTTCTAGATGGAGGTACCTCGGGCTACAGAGAGGATACGAATCGGCCTCCCTTCCACGGTTACGGCACCGACTCATGCAGCGACAAGTGGGAATACCGGGGCCAATGGAAGTCTGATCCTGGAAGCAACACAGGATTTCATCACATTCTTGGACGCGCTCAAGCTGGGATTGCTTGCAAAAGATCAGCTCCACCCGCTGCTCTCAGACGTAATACAGTCGGTCAATAAGGTCACAGACAGAGACTTTGAGGGGAGGGGAAAGATCGTGCAGTGGCTTATTTCCCTCAACCAAATGAAGGCGACAGAGGAACTGAGCGAGGATCACGCCAGGGAGCTGGAGCTGGACATGAATTCTGCGTACCAGGGTTTCAAGTCGACGCTGAACTGAGCGAAATGTGACAGAGAAGCAGACACTAAGCAGATGATTTGTGGATTTGTATTCTGCATAGCGTGGCGCTGGGTATTATTGGGAAGCTCCTGGGAATTGGCTGACACTAGGCCGCCTATCATGGCCCGCACAGGGTTCGGGACGACAGATAGCCGTCTGCAGCCACTAGGCCCCTCCCTCAGACCAGAAATGTCCAGAAGCTGGGGTATACAAATTCATCCTCAAAGATGCGCCTGACCTGTTCCAAGACAAACTTCTCGACCTTGCCCACGTTCTTTAGAACCTGCTTTCCGTTCTCCCGCTGGCCGATCTCACTCTCGACCTTGATTTCCTGTAGGAGCCCCCCCATTTTCAGACCGTTGGGGGTGCCGGCAGGGTCATCCAAGTCCTCGGGCCCAATGGCATTCAACGCATCTTCGTGTGACAAAAAACAAAAGTGGGCCTTCTTCCTGATGTATGCCAGCACTGCCACGCCGTCGAATGAGAGCCCGGTAATATTGAGTTTCAGAGGAATTCCGACAAAACTGGGCATGGGGTAGTCCAACAAGATCTCCGCAGTGAGCGACAGCCTGATGTCGCCGGAGTAACGGACCCGGAAGACAGTCTGCAAGTCTTCCACACGGGGCTCCTTGAAACGACGGGGTGGTGAGGTGGGCTCATCGTCGATGGCTTCGTTCAACAGACCATCCTGTGTGGGAGGCCGTGTGCCGGGTGGCGAGAATGTCGACACACTCCCCCGCTCTAAGGCCTGTTGGGCAGCATCTCCGATGGAGGGTGCCATGGAGCTGCCACTCGGAGAGTGATGGTGGCTGATTCTGTGTTTCCCTGATTGGGCGCCGTGATCCGGCCAGCCATGAGGAAGGTGTGCCCCGGCCACTGCTGCAAGAGGGGTCTGAGTCCCAGAGAGACCAGATGCAAGATGGGAATGAAAGTAGTTGAGATTTGAAGTACCTCCTGCTATACCGGGGGTGTGTGGGCCGAAAAATGAATTCCCCTGCTCTGATGGTTGCAGACGACCCCGTGTGCCGGTAAATCGTGTGTCAGCGTAGAGGGCCGAGTTCCTATCGTGAGGCGGTCTGCTGGATCGCGCCTCTCTGTCGGTCCGCCGTCTCTCTCTAAGAGTGCGGGCTTCAGGGGTGGTCGTGGGTGGCTTCCAGCCTACATCATCGCCTCCCGCCTCCTCATCAGAAGCAGACTCCTCATCATTTTCTTCGTAGAAATCGGCCAATGGGTCACAAATGTCCTTGAGCTCTATCTCCGGGGCCACCGACCCGAATTCAAATGTATGGACCTTGACCGACTTAATGAACCGGGGTAACGTCACTGTCTGGAATCTGTCATGAATGAACGCGCGGATCGTCTCCGCCAAGGCAATACCGTCAGGGCCAGATGTGACGGTTTCCCAGTTGAGATCAATGGACATCTGGTAGCTTGCCAGTTGTCATCACCTGGTTGTGGAGTTTATGTGATGGAAGTGTCTCTGGGAAATGTTCCTATCGCTGCTTTAGAGTGGGTAATGGTCACGTGCAATATGGCAAGGTGCGCCTCTGGAGACGCTGGGCCACTGATAGGACAGCCGCAAGCAGGGTTCTAGCCGCCATCGACGTGATAGATGCGCCCCACGAGATTTGATATCCCATCTAATAATTACCGGCGCTCCAGGCTGTTGTGATCGGGGAGAAATGGTAAAATGTGACCATTTGCGGAAAAACTGCAAGGGCAACGGTATTATCGGGGGACATTGTAGTATCGTGTTCCCTTGCATTCCAAGATCACTTCTAAGCCGGGGTAGCTCCGGAGTCACCTTCATTTCTTTCTGAATGTTGCCCGGTTGTACTTCTACATCTACCCATCTATTTGACACTTATGTGAGCTCGTTCCCATCCCTTCTGCAACTTCAGCCGGCTTGGAGCAAGGATCCAGCAGACTACCCATCGCTGGACCCCTCCTCTCTGCAGCAGTTATCACCAACATCATCAAAGCAAATTGTCCTGCCCACCGGGTCCACCGAAACCCCTCAAAGCCTGTTTCCACTGGGCAGCCCAAGCATATTGGGCGTTGATCTGGATACCGCGGCAGCTGAAAAATGCTCTCAAAGCATTCCATTATCCAACATCCAACACACTCCACCAGGCTAGTGTGAAGCAGATCTCCTATGCAGCATTCCTGTGAACTTGGGGGCCAGAATACGCCGTCGTCATGAGTTGCTCTGACCCTTTCTCTCGCCCTCCGACCAAAAAATGAATTTTTCGGAATACCGCGAAAGGGAATTTACCTCGAATAGGCTTTCGTGTCGCCCCACCCAATGGCGGACGCCTCGTCGCGGCATAGCCGCCCGGCACGCTGCAACAGGAATCTTAAACGAGCGCACGCCCACCCAAACACATTATGCTGTGTCCTGTGCATGAGAAATATCACATGATTGACACTTTATGCGACCTACGCAGGGGGCCACCGGGGCCACGTCAAAAGCCGCGTGCATATACTGCTTTGAGGGGTTGGGAACGCATTCCCTCCTCGACCGATGCTAGTTGGATGAAATGCAAATTCTTATTGTGTTGGAGAATATTAGCGGGGGGCGGGGGATCCGCGACACTACTGTAGCCAGCAAGCACGAGACGGCCTCAGCCGTGACGTACAGCATGATGCAGCGGGTTGCGCCTCCTCCCTCCCGCTCCTTCCTGTTCCCCTTCTAGTCACCGGCCCCACCGATCTTTTCGCCCACGTTGGCTGTCGCCGCTGTCAGACGGTCCTCGTATCACTGATACGTTGCACCCGCGGGCACTCCCCTAGCAGCAGGTACTGTGCTGTCTGTGGGGGATCAGGCGGGAGTTGCATTTGCTCAGGGACGAGGAGAGTGAGGAAACACAAATTTATTATCCAAATTTGCCCTGTCTGGCTCTATGTGAAAATAAGTCATTCGACTCGGGTTTGCTAAAGAATGTGCAAAATAAATGTGTCCCCTATGGGGACACAATGATGAATTATTGGTGGGCGTGTCGTGCAAAACAGACATAATATCCATAACAACGCGGCAGCCCTAAAAATGCTTGCCACGGACTGTGACAGAAAATAAACAGCAGATATCCACTCGATGCCAGTTTTCCCATAACCAAACTCCTCTAAAAATGCTGATAACGAGCTTGTATGCGAGACTGTTCCACCGCCGAGAATTATAACCCATGGCGAAGCTAATAAAAGGTTGAGTGGTCCGGACCAGAAATACAGAGTTGATCAACTAGCCCACCCAAACAGCCGTATATTGTTGCAACGGCGCAGCATAATTCGGCTTCAATGAGTCTATCGGCTCCTGGACTTTGGCTTCTCCTCGCGGTGGGACCTATCGCCGCAGTTCTCAGTGCTTAAAAATGGGATGGCCCTCAATTTTGGACACTTCGCAACCTCGCCAGTGCAACCTGAAGTCTTGACATAAGACACCGCTGTGTGCCCACAACTATAAGTGGTTGTGATCTTTTGGCACATATTGGCGATTAATATTACGAGTGCTGCACCTAGATGTGTAGGTTCGTTGAGATGTGCGAGGGCGGATGGTGAGAGTGGTGCAAACTGAGTTTGTTCGACCTGGTAACATTAGAATCTTCTGGGAAATGGGAGAGTGAAACGGTTGGCTTCGCCCGTCCTGAAGGAGAAGCCGTCTGAGATAATAAAAAATCATACATACTTTATGATATTATTCGTGGGTTACCGATTCCAATATGTGTAGCCGTGTTGAGCTCGCAGGTTTGTTTTGAGAGTGGGAATCCCGAGGGTGTTGGACAAGATATTGTTCTTCGTTCGCACTGGTCGGACGAGAACATGAATTCAAAGGAGACAATGGCTTGGTTTATAAGTTATTTCCCAGCATTCCGAGGGGGCGGGTATTGGTCTGTATGGGTTCAGTCCATGTAGTTGTTTGCCATTCCTTGTGGGATGCTGTAGAGTGCGCCGATGAGAACTATGCCTGTCCAACGGCTGTGTGCCTTATTGGTGGCTGCTTGTCTCGCAGGACCTCTTAATGGCAATGTGATGAATAAAATGAGGAGTTAGATGCAGCCATTGATATTATCACGCAAGGCTATGTATGTAGTAGATCCAACGGTTGAGATAATATATCAATCAACCCCCGGTCGAGAGTGCTGGAAGAGGGAAAAAGGAGGAAGAAGCACACGGATGTGGACATGGAGGGCCTTGTAAGTATATGAGTAGTATTTGTACATGGAATGCCTTTTTAGGGCAGAAGGAATGAAAAGCCGATAAGGTTGTTGGCAAAGAGGCCAGGTATTGAGTGGATGTATTGATCAAGGAGGGCAGTCGAATAAGAGGAGAGGACGGGGCAGACGGGGGAGGAGGGAGAGGAGTGATAGTCTGCGGCGTCAGGGGAGGATGACAGTAGTTCAGTTGGTAGACGGCAGTAGATGAGGATCGTTGGTGGTAGTTGGTGGAAGCTGGAGGTTTGAATGTAGGAGAGTGGAGGAGGAGAGAGGGTCCAGTGCGGTAGAGAGGCCAGTCCGGGGGCTCATTGTCGCCAAGAACAGGGTACTCCCCAGCATGTCTGTTCACTAACACGACACTAACAGCACATACCACATTCACTGGGCTAACACTGGACTAGCAGCATTTAGCAGCATTCAACAGCACTAAAATGCACTAACGCCACTAACATTGCTAACTAACACCACTAACTCACAGTAGAGCACCGGGGAATGTTACATTCAAGCTACTGAGGCTCTAATGTACTCTACTGCGCCCTACTGCACTCTACTGCTGCACCACGACTGCACCGCGATGTGAACAGAGACAACAAACAGCTTCAAACATGGACTATCGCTCTACCATACGATGTAATGTATCTCTACTCGACCCCTACTCCATTTGCCACATGCAAGCATCCCACACGAAATAATTTGTATTTATTTACTATTAGTTTTTATGATTTTTATCCGGTCTCCTCCCCACCCTCCCTTCTGCTCCTCCAGCTCCTCCACCAAACGCAGCAAGAAAGATAGATCCTTCGCTCGGACGTTGGACTGAAGTGCGCCTTCCTGGAGCGAGAGCGAGAACGAGCACCAGGACGATGTAACCATGGCGGTATGCATGTCGCATATGCTCGATGCTGGACATCTATACCCGGCCGGCTTCATGCCAGGTCGTCAGACTGGTCACTGTGGCGGCGGGATAACAAACATTCCACACGTCTTCTGAACCGATATTGCCCAGGTACTTCTCCTGCTACTTCTGATATACCCTCCGGGGTCTTACCACCCCGATGCTTCGCGGCTGACCCATGACGCCAGGCCAAGGGTGCCATGTGCTTTCCTATTAGCTGATTCTCAGCGCGGCGCTTAGAACGACCATCCCCTCCTCCCTCATCTGCCTCTCCTTGCCAACGACCTTTCTCGACACGGTAAGCTCTAACCAACAAATCCAACCAGAGATGGCTAGACTTACGCAGATTCTCCTACTTCAATGTACTAGAGGAGGTATTCTGCCCCCCCGGCAGGGGGAAGAAGCCTGCACCCGGCGGAGATCTCGCCAGTGTGACGAGACGTTCCCTTTCTCATCTCTCCTTCATACCTTGTCAACGCTCACCAGACCGCGTCACGGAAGAGACCCATGGTACTTGGGCGTTACCTCTTTCGCTTCTGACCCCCAATCGCCGTGCAAGGACGGCGTAAATGTCCGTTCTTGACCTGATGAAGCATCATTTGGTGACTCTACTATTGGCTGTCGGTGACATCTTTATCCAACACGGTTACGAGGCATATGTTGTTGGTTGCATTCTTCGCATCTAAAGGTCCGAACGGGCCGCATGGCTGATGGCTTACATAGAAGCCGTTATACGGAGATCCTTCAATCTCGAGCCATCTACGCCGTTTGCTTGTGGAATTCGAGATTTCTAGATTGCCGGCGAGCGTTCCTGGCGTGTGGGAGGATGCAAGGGCGACGACGAGAACATGACATGTAGCATGCCCGGCCGGCACTGCATCATTTTAAAAATGCGAGCAAACTGAAATCTCCGGGGTTACTCAAATCATACAGTACCGTGATGGCCCCCATCCCCCAATGATGGCCGCTCTAAGCACGCTCTAGAGCTTCCCCTGTACCTGGGCAAGCCGTGCAAGCATCAAAACGGCTGGACCGCACGCGGGCGATCAGTTGGTGGCACAGAAATGCGGACCACGTCCCGTCTCGTGTTTGCAGCTCCTCGTTTACTGGCGGGGGCCAAAATTTAACTGCTGTAAG